>PVKC010025547.1:0-16444 GCA_004027635.1 Crocidura indochinensis
TAATGGTAGGTTAGTAGTAGAGTGGTAGGGTAGTACACATGTTGTCTGTAGATCGATCTATTGAATTTCTAACCATTATGAGAAAAATACTTATGTGTTTTTATTATTAGACATTTTCATTAAGGGGAAATTAATAACAACGATATAATGGGGCTGGAGTACAGCAGGTAGGGTGATTGACTTGCACTCAGACAGCCTCGATTCAATCCCCACATCCCATATAGTTCCCCGAGCCTGTCAGGAGAAATTTCTGAGCTCATAGTCAAGAATCACCCTTGAATGTCACGGGGTGTGGCCCCAAAACCAGAAAAAGCAAACAAAAAAAGATCAAACTTCCTCTAAGAAAACCCAGTGATGCTCAGGACTTATTTTTTACTCTGCACTCAGGGTTCACTCTTGATAGTACTCAAAGAACCATATGGGGTGCCAGGGATTGGACCGAGGCCAGGCAAATGAAGGCAGGCAAACAACTTACCTACTGTACTATCTCTGATCCCAACTCCAAGTACGTTATGTTTGTGTTCAGGGTCTACTCCTAGTATGGTATTTGGAGGTCATTCCCAGTGTACCCAGGGGATCGTGTGGTACTAGGAATTGGGATCCAGGCTTCCTTCGTGCAAAACAGGTGTTCAACCTCTTGAATTGTCTCTCTAGCCCTGCTTTAATTTTTATTTAGTTTATTTTGGGGCCAGCCTTTGTGCTCAGGGACAACAACCCTGGACTTGGTGCGAAGGGGACCATGTGGTGCTGGGAATCAAACCCAGGGTCTCTCCCCTGCAAGGTAAGTGATTTGATAGTGAGCATCATCATTGTCCCTGACTCTTTTTCTTTGTTTTGTTTGATTTTTATTTTGGGTCTCACCTAGACTTTGTATACTCAAGATTTAATACTCCCGGTTTCATTTTATTTTATTTATTTATTTATTTTGGTTTTTGGGTCACACTTGCCAGTGCCAGGGGTTATTCTTGACTCTAGGCTCAGAAATTGCTCTTGGCAGGCTCAGGACCATATGGGATGCCGGGATTCAAACCACCATTCTTCTGCATGCAAGGCAAACGCCTTACCTCCATGCTATCTCTCTGGCCCCTACTCCTGGTTTTATGCCCAAGAATTACTCCTGGCACTACTTTGGGACCATATGTGGTGCTAAGGCGCAAATTGGGTGCAAGACAAGCAAGAAAAGCATCTTAACCTTTATACTATTTCTCTAGCCCTTTATTTTACTTTTATTTTTTGTTTTGGGGACATACCTGACAGCACTTGGGTTATTCCTGTCTCTGCACTCAGAAATCGCTCCTAGCAGTCTCGGGGGACCATATGGGATGCTGGAGATCGAATCCGGGTCTGTCCTAGGTCAGCAGCATGCAAGGCAAACACCCTACCACTGTGTTGTTACTCCAGCCCTTCATTTTACTTTTTTTGTTTGTTTGTTTTTGGGCCACACCCGGTGACATTCAGGGGTTACTCCTGGCTATGTGCTCAGAAGTCGCTCCTGGCTTGGGGGACCATATGGGAAACCGGGGGATTGAACTGCGGTCCGTCCTAGGCTAGTGCAGGCAAGGCAGGCACCTTACCTCCAGCGCCACCACTCGGCCCCTTCATTTTACTTTTTAATGATTATAGTACTTAGGCTTTTGCCTAATTAATGACTTTTTTTGGTGCTGATGATTGAATTTAGGGTCTCATGCCTGTAAAATTTGCACTGTACCTACTGAGTAAGCATCACTTGCCCACCTTTTTAGTTTTTTGGGGGGTTAAATCTGCAGTGCTTAGAGGCTGCTACTCCCAGGGTTGCTGTAATTTATTTAACTTGTCTCTTAATCTTAAATAATTAGATTTCTAGTTTCCCCCTGAAATTAAAGAATAATTTTTCGTGGGTTCTCCCAAGCAGCACTTAAGAGGGCTCAGGGCCTATTCCCAGCAGTCCTTGGATGATTGAACACAGTGTTTCTCAGAACTAGTGGTGTAGAGTAACCAGGGTGCTGAGTGGGGTCATGTGGAGCTGGGGATTGAACTCTGGTCCTTGCATATGCAAGACACAACTATCTCCCTGTCCCCTCTTCAGGATTGTTGTGTTGAAGAACATGTTCATTTTTTCATATTTCAGGGGTATATTGCCCTTTAAGGTTGTTTTGTTTTACTTTCTCACCTGCATAAAATTGGTGACCACAGTTCCTATATCACTATTGAGATCATACCTAATATGCGAAGAATGGACCCGTGGGGGTAGGTACATAATGCAGGGGATATGGTACTATTGAACCCAGGATCTAAAACATGTAAGGATTTACCATTTGACTCCCAGTTCTTGCAAGCATTATTTACTACCTTCTTCTGACTCTAGTATTAAGTTATACTAGTAGGCATAAAGGTAATTGGAGAAATAAATTTTTCATGCTTAAACAGATAATTTTACATTAGTTTCATATTGAATTGTTTACTTTTCTATTTTGCCCTTTTTCTGTAGGTTTAGGTTTATGCTGTGGCTGTGCTGCCAAGTTAAATGGCAGTGTTTTGTTTTCTTCCAGAAATATTTTTGTTTTTTGTTTTGTTTTGTTTTGTTTCATTTTTTGGTTTTTGGGCCACACCCGGCAGTGCTCAGGGTTACTCCTGACTGTCTGCTCAGAAATAGCTCCTGGCAGGCACGGGAGACCATATGGGACACCGGGATTAGAACCAACCACCTTTGGTCCTGGATCCGCTGCTTGCAAGGCACATACCGCTGTGCTATCTCTCCGGGCCCTCTTCCAGAAATATTGTCTCTCACCAGCTACAAATTACCTAAGGAAACTGTTAATGAGTTCTTCATGACCTCAGGAGATGGAAATATGATTAAAAGTTATTATGTGCCCAATCTTAAATGTTAGTGAATTGTGTGGGGAAGGCTTCCTGCAATGACTAATGAGAAATATGAGGAAAATGTAGCATTTTCATTCTGGCTTTTAAGGATTATTAATACCTTAACAACATGCTTTAGACAACTAGCATAAATTATGGCATTGTTTGTTTTGTTTTTGGACCATACCTGGTGATGCTCAGGACTTAATCCTAGTTCTATGCTCAGGGATAACTCCTGGTAGTACTTGGAGTGGGGGTCTATATAGGGTGCCAGAGATTGAAGCTGGGTCAGTCATGTACAAGGCAAGTACCCTACCTGCTATATTATCCAGCCCCAGTTATGACAATAAGATGAAATTGTCTGTTTAAACAGCTCCCCCCCCCTTTTTTTTTTAATTTTTGGGTCACACTCGGCAGCATTCAGGGGTTACTCCTGGCTCTTTGCTCAGAAATCGCTCCTGGTAGGCTGAGGTGGGGGGGGGGGAATCATATGGGATGTCGGGATTCCAACCACTGTCCTGCATACAAGGCAAATGCCCTACCTCCATACTATCTCTCTGGCCCCTTAAATAGCCCTTTTCTTGTCATTGTTGTTGTCATCATCTTCTTTTTTCTCTCTCACCCCCTTTCCTCTCTCTTTCCTTTTTATCTCCATCCCTTCTCCTAAATGGAAGAATTCAGATCATTTGTAGACCATTTTACTATTAGATAAAATAGGTTTCATTTCTCCCCCTATTTTCTTGACCCTGGTCAACAATAAATATTAATATAATCAGTATTAATATAATTTTAATATTAATAATTACTATTGGGTTTTTTTAGGCAAAGGAGATCCAAATTATGTTATATATCTTTGTGATGATAAAAATGTGTATGCAGAGGCAGCTTATGAAGATAAAATAAATGGAGATGATTTCTGTTTCTAGGTAGCAGTACTGCCTGCATTGTGGTGCTGGACAGAACTAGCCACCGCTTACACACAGCTAATCTTGGTGATTCAGGCTTTCTGGTAGTTAGAGGTGGTGAAGTTGTGCACCGATCTGATGAGCAGCAGCATTACTTCAACACTCCATTCCAGCTCTCAATTGCACCACCTGAAGCCGAAGGGGTCGTCTTGAGTGACAGGTAAACTTCCTTTTCATTTACAAAGAGTGAACTGGACTTGGCTCACTCAGAGGTTGACTCCTGTCTCCCCTTTAAGTGGGAATAAGCACTTTTTGGTTTCATGTGAAAAGTCACATTGAGAATGTGTTCTTATCAGGAGCATCTTAGAGTTTGACACTGAAAGGTGTTTTGTTTGAGCTTGATATTGCAGAGAAATTAAATTCTGGTGAGCTATCAATTTTCATTCCAAGACCACAAGACAGACCACACAATATATAGAGTTGTATTTGTTAAATCATGCTAGAGAACTAGTAGGCATTTATGCTTGCTATTTCTGTGTATGTTTTTTTTGTTTTTGTTTTTTTTTTTTGGTTTTTGGGTCACACCCGGCAGTGCTCAGGGGTTACTCCTGGCTCCATGCTCAGAAATTGCTCCTGGCAGGCACGGGGGACCATGTGGGGCACCGGGATTCGAACCGATGACCTTTTGCATGAAAGGCAAAGGCCTTACCTCCATGCTATCTCCCGGGCCCCTGTGTATGATTTTTGTATTCAGATATTTGGGGGTTTTTTTGGTTTGTTTGTTTTTGGTTTTGTTTTTTGGGCCACACCCGATGGTGCTCAGGAGTTACTCCTGGCTATCTGCTCAGAAATAGCTCCTGGCAGGCACAGGGGACCATATGGGACACCAGGATTCAAACCAACCACCTTTGGTCCTGGATAGGCTGCTTGCAAGGCAAACACTGCTGTACTATATCTCCGGCCCATATTCAGATATTTGGGGAGGGGGCAGTCACACCCAGCAGTGCTCAGGGTTACTCCTGGCTCTGCTCTCAGAAATTGCTCCTGGCAGGCACGGGGGATCATACGGGATGCTGAGATTCAAACCACCGTTCGACTTCTTGCAATGCAAATGCCCTTCTGTTGTACTATTTCCCCACCCCTTGTATCCAGATATTAAGGAAGAATGCAAACAGAAATCTGCTTTAAAATAAATTCCTGATTCTCAAGAATGACTTTTTTTTGTTTTGTTTTTGTTTTTGGGTCATACTCGGTGGCTCTCAGGGGTTACTCCAGGTTCTGTGCTCAGAAATCGCCCCCATCCCGGTGCCCCATATGGTCCCCCGTGCCTGCCAGGAGCAATTTCTGAGCATGGAACCAGGAGTAACACCTGAGCACTACCGGGTGTGACCCAAAAAACAAAAAACAAAAAAAAAAAATCGCCCCTGGCAGGCACCGCGAACCATATGGGATGCTGAGATTTGAACCATTGTTGGTCCTGGGTCAGCTGCTTGCAAGGCAAACACCCTACCGCTTGCGCTCTCTCCGCCCCCACATTATTGACGTATTAATAATAATCTGATTTTATGAGATTAAAAATCACTTACATGGGGCCGGAGAGATTGCATGGAGGTAAGGCGTTTGCCTTTCATACAGAAGGTCATCAGTTCGAATCTCCCGTTCCTGCCAGGAGCAATTTTTGAGTATGGAGCCAGGAGTATCCCCTGAGCACTGCCGGTGTGACCCAAAAGCCACTAAAAATAAAAATAAATAAAAATCACTTAGTTTGTGTAAAGTTTGTGTAAGTTAAAGAATTTAACTTTAAGGAAATGGGAGGCAGGTGGTTTGGAAATGACCTGTGATGATGCTACCTTCTCAGTCCATTTCCAAATTGTTAAATCCCTTCCAAGATAGTATGAACTATTTTCAGAATTTGAGAGGACCTGTTACATTGGCAATTCATAACTATTAAATAATTTTTTTGTTAAAAACAATAGATTATTGGACTATTTATCTTGCCTGGAGCCTAGAGTTGGTCTTATGCCAGAAAACTTTAGGGATAGGGTCTCTTTGTATTTAGGCCAAGGTTATTTCTTTCCATGCCCCTCATATTTTGGTGGGCCTATGCAAACAACAATTGCCACTCTAACACCGTTTTTTTTACTGTGCTCCTTTGACTCTAATTCTTACAAAAAAACCCACTTAAATTTTTGAGGTTAATTTAAACTAATATGCATGTACATGGAAATGTTAAAAAAATAGTTTGCCTCTAATGTTTAAGGAGTTACATAAGTTTTATGGCTTTAGATAGCCTCGTGTGCTGTTAAGAAACATTATAATGTATATAATTATATAATAATTATAATAATATAATCTGGGGACTTGACAAAGTAATTGTACATGGATTCTGTTTTATTTATCTTACTGTTCGTTGGCCAAAAGTTCAAAGTTAACATATCAGCAAAGGTACTTATTCTGAGAACTATGTTACTTGTGATTGTCCTTCTGTAACCTTACCTTGTCCTCTCTCTTTGCATCTTTGTTCTCATAATTAAAAATAAAAAAATATTAAAAAAAAACAATAGATTACAGCGGCCAGAGTGATAGTACAGTGGGTAGGGCATTTGCCTTGCACACAGATGACCTGGATTTGATACCCGGTATCCCATTTGGTATCCAAGACTGACAGGAGTAACTTCTAAGTACAGAGCCAGGAGTAATCTTAAGTACCACTGGGTGTGGCCCAAACCCAAAAAAACAAAAACAGTAGATTACAAAAATTTGTAACTTGTTGTTACTTAGTTCTTAGTAAGCCAGATCTTAACTCCAAACTAAGATGTAAAATGCTTATCACTGCCATCTTTTATTTGTTTTGGACCATACCTAGGGCCACTAAGGGGTTACTCCTCGCTCTAAGTGCTCCTGATAAGCTCAAGGGACCATAAGGGATGCCAGGGATTGAACCCAGTTGGTCACGTCCAGGACAAATGCCCTACCCACCATGCTATTGCTCTGGCCCCTATAATTGCCTTCTTTAAAATTATAATGAGTATATTATATATTTAAGTATTCACTGTTTCCCATCTTTTTTTTTTTTTTTTTTTTTTTTTTGGTTTTTGGTTTTTGGGTCATACCCGGCAGTGCTCAGAAATTGCTCCTGGCAGGCACAGGGGACCATATGGGGCACCGGGATTCGAACCGATGACCTTTTGCATGAAAGGTAAACGCCTTACCTCCATGCTATCTCCTGGGCCCCTCACTGTTTCCCATCTTAAGTCTGTTGCTGACTCCTTAAAAGAATTTTTTTGGGGGGGGTTTGGGTCACACCGGGCAATGCTCAGGAGTTACTCCTGGCTCTATGCTCAGAAATCGCTCTTGGCAGGCTCAGGGGCCCATATGGGATGCCGGGATTCGAACCACCATCCTTCATGCAAGGCAAAGCCTTACCTCCATGCTATCTCTCCAGCCCCTAGAAACTTTTTTTTTAATATGCAGTTTGATGGATTATAATAATTGGAATAGTTATTATTATAGGCTGAACTATAAAATTGGGCCAGAACCCCAAGGCCTTTGAAATAGATATTAGGCTCAGCTAACAGTTTATACAAAACAGTATTTTCATTTTTCTTCTATTTGATTTTTGTCTTGCTTGTGTTAGATGGCCCGGTCCTATCTTCCATGCTACCTTCGGGACATCTGGTTAGGGCAGCACTTTGCCTGGCCTGCTGGTGAGGTAGAGATTGCTTTCAGAGAAGAGACAGCTTGCTTGCATGTGATTTTAGCTCGTGTTTCAGTGCAGTCAAAAGTTTCCAGCAGCACAGTATGTTCCATCAAAATGGGAGAAACTGCAGCTGGCAGAACACCAAGCTCATGAGTAAGAGTGTTGGGAGAGGAGGATGGACTGTCCAATGGCAGCTCGTCTCTCAGGCAGACTAGCGAATGACACTCCTGGGGAAAGGAATATCTCAGCAGAAAGAGAGCTTCAGTGTCAAACCTGGCCATTACTTTAAACTTGTAACTTTTTTTTTTTGTTTTTTTTTGGGTCACACCCAGCAGCGCTCAGGGGTTGTTACTCCTGGTTCTATGCTCAGAAATTGCTCCTGGCAGGCTGCTCGGGGACCATATGGGTTGCCGGGATTCGAACCAATGATCTTCTGCATGAAAGGCAAACGCCTTACCTCCCTGGTATCTCTCCAGCCCCAAACTTGTAACATTTGATTGGTTTCTAAAGATGGAGCAAATGTCAAGTGTCTTATGTTGTTGCTCTTTATTCCACAAGAGATACTAGCCTGATTTCCACCAGTTTTATAGTCATTTTTTCCCTCCATTAGTCATTATTCCTACTTATCTAAACAATACTTTAATCTTTTACATTTACAATTTTTCTTTTTCTTTTTCTTTTTTTTTTTTTTTGGTTTTTGGGCCACACCCGGTGATGCTCAGGGGTTACTCCTGGCTATTTGCTCAGAAGTCGCTCCTGGCAGGCACGGGGGACCATATGGGGAACCGGGGGATCGAACCGCAGTCTGTCCTAGGTTAGCGCAGCCAGGCAGGCACCTTACATGCAGCGCCACCGCCTGGCCCCACAATTTTTCTTTTTATAGCTATTTTTAGATTTAAACTTCATGTAAGTTTGGAGTGGTTTTTGTCAAGCTGATTGACTTGGTTCTCGCCCCTCTCAGCTCAGTGTATGAATTTTTTCTTGGCTCTCATTCCCTTATTACAGGGTAAGGTAGATTATCAGCTAACTTGCATTGGAGGCCCGAAAACAGTGAAGCTGGCCTTTGAGAGTGATAGACCAACTCAAATGACTTTGAATATGTGATGTTTTTCTTCTCCCCATCTGGGTTTTCCCCCTTATTCATCAGATCTATTTTCATCAAGTATTATCTGAGAATAAAAAAGCTATTTCCATCTGTTTTTTAGAAATTTTTCCACAGAAAGATCCTACTTCCTATCCTGGCCCCTAGCCACACATTCTCTCCTCAGAGGTAGCTGCTATTTCCTTTCTCTTTGAAACCTTCCAGATTTCTATCCCAGTAGAAAAGCATCTATAGCACTGTTTGCACTAGGCTTTTTTTTTTTTTTAATTAATATTATATTCATTTCCTTCACCAATTTGGAGCGTCTTTTTTTCTTCCTGTATTGAATCATTAAACACACTTTAAAAAAAAATGAATCACTGTCAGATACAGAGTTAAAAAGTTCTTGATTGGGGGGGGGGCGGAGAGATAGCATGGAGGTAGGGCATTTGCCCTGCATGCAGAAGGACGATGGTTGAAATCCTGACATTTCATATGGTCCCCCGAGACTGCCAGGAGAGATTTCTGAGTGTGGAGCCAGGAGTAACCCCTGAGCACTGCCGGGTGTGACCCAAAAACAAAACAAAAAGTTCTTGATGGGAGCCTGAGCAATAGTACAAATGGTAGGGTGCTTGCTTTGCATGCATCTCACATGGTCTCCCAAGTACCACCAGGAATGATACTTGAGTGACGAGGAGGAGTAACCTCTGAGCATCACCACATGTAGCTCCAAAACCGAACAACAACAAAAAGTTGCTCATGGTTGAGTTTCAGTCATGCAATGTTCCAACACCTATCTCTTCACCAGTGTACACACTTCCTGCCACCAATTTTCCCAGGTTCCTGTCTGCCTTCACCCCCTCTATCTATGGAAGACACTTTTCTTTTTTTTTGGGGGGGGGGTTGGGGCCACACCCAATGACACTCAGGGGTTCCTCCTGGCTATGCGCTCAGAAGTTGCTCCTGGCTTGGGGGACCACATGGGAGCCTGGGGATCGAACCATGGTCCGTCCAAGGCTAGCGCAGGCACCTTACCTCCAGTGCCACCGCCCGGCCCCCGGAAGACACTTTTCTTCCCTATTTTTTTATTTACCCTTTTTTCTTTTTAGGCACTGTGGTTTGCAATAGTGTTACTTGAAAGGGTATCATGCATATCTTTTACCCTCCTTTCAGTACCTAGTTCTTGTCCAGAGTGATCATTTTTTTCCAACTGTTACTCCATAGTGGTCCTATTACTTATTTCACTTAATTATTATGTCTATTCATGTATAGGTAAATCTTAGGACTTTTTTTTTTTTTTTTTGGTTTTTGGTTCACACCCAGCAGCGCTCAGGTGTTACTCCTGGTTCTACTCTCAGAAATTGCTCCTAGCAGGCTTGGGGGACCATATGGGATGTCAGGATTCGAACCAATGACCTTCTGTATGAAAGGCAAATGCCTTACCTCCATGCTATCTCTTCAGCTCAGGACTTCATTTTTAACAGTTGTATAATATTCCTTTGTGTAGATGTACCATAGTTTGTCTATCCACTCTATTTTTTTCCTTGGGTACTTAGGGTGTTTCCAGATTTTGGTTGTGAATAGTGTTGCAGTGAACATAGGAATACAGGTTTCTTTCCCCCCCTACCTCCCTCCATCTTTCCCTCCCTCTCTTTCTCCTTCCCTTCCTTCCTTCGTCCCTTCCCTTCCTTCCACTTCTCCTTCTGCTTTCCCTTCCTGTTTTTGGCCACACCCTGCAGTACTCAGGGGTTACTCCTGGTTCTGCGCTAAGAATTCGCTCCTGGTAGGCTCATGGCATGGCAGGGATTAAACCCAGGTTGGTCCCAGGTCAGCCATGTGCAAGGCAAATGTCCTACCTCTGTGTAATCTCTCCAGCTCGGAAAGTACGTGCCATTTTTGCATTAAACAGATACTTCCTTTTTTTTTTTTTTCTTGAGACCAATGTGAATTACAACTCTTTCACAGTTAGATTTAAGGTACATAGTGGGGGCCTGGGAGATAGCATGGAGGTAAGGCGTTTGCCTTTCATGCAAAAGGTCATCGGTTCGAATCCCGGTGCCCCATATGGTCCCCCGTGCCTGCAAGGAGCAATTTCTGAGCATGTAGCCAGGAGTAACCCCTGAGCACTGCCGGGTGTGACCCCCCCCCAAAAAAAATGTACATAGTGAATACAGATACTTCTTGAAAGAATGTTCCATGCACACTCATGAATACCTGTATGTGAATACCTGTGTACTTCGGAGAACATATAGTCCTTGCTCTGCCAGAATAATACATACTGGTACTAATGTAGATTTACTAGTTACCTAGTAATTACTAGTGCTTTATATGTGTTACAATGTAATATATATATATCAATATCAATATATATATATATACTGTAGATATTTCATAGGAATTCTCCTCTATCCTCTATGGTAGTTATATAAAGTTTAATAAGAGCCTTATATAATAAAGTTTAATAAGAACCAGGTCTAAAATGGCAGAGAAAATGATGAGTGGAAAATGAAGAGTATGAAATTTGGTTCTAAAGAATTAGGAAATAAAGACTCATTTCCACTTGAATTTTAAAGGCATGATAATACTTGACTCATATGAATGTGTCCTCCTTTAAAACCATGTATGACTAATCTTCAAACTCAGTTTTACTTTCTGGCTTTAGTTAAGTTTTCGAAATATCTATTTCAGTTTTCAGTGAAAAAAAAAAAATTTTTTTTTTTTTTTTTTTGTTTTTGGGCCCACCTGGCGCTGCTCAGGGCTTACTCCTGGCTATCTGCTCAGAAATAGCTCCTGGCAGGCATTGGGGGCCATATGGGACTCTGGGATTTGAACCAACCACCTTAGGTCCTGGATGGACTGCTTGCAAGGTAAACGCCGCTGTGCTATATCTCCAGCTCTGAAAAGGGGCTGGTGAGGTGGCGCTAGAGGTAAGGTGTCTGCCTTGCAAGCGTTAGCCAAGGAAGGACCGTGGTTCGATCCCTTGGCGTCCCATATGGTCCCCCCAAGCCAGGGGCAATTTCTGAGAGCTTAGCCAGGAGTAACCCCTGAGCATCAAACGAGTGTGGCCCCCCCAAAAAAAGAAAAAAAATTGTTTTTGGTTTTTGGATCACACCCAGCGGCACCCAGGAGTTATTCCTGGCTCTGTACTCAGAAATTGCTCCTGGCAGGCATGGGGACTATGCGATGCCAGGCTTTGAACTTCCACCCATCCTGGGTTGGCTGTGTGCAAGGCAAACTCCCTACCACTGTGCAATCTCTCTGGCCTCTTTAGTGAAATTTTTAACTTTTTTTTTTTCCCTTCCGTTTTTGATCCACACTTAGTCCTCAGAGCTTACTCCTGGCTACACTCAGTAATCACTCCTGTCAGGCTTGGGGACTATATTGGGTTCCAGAGATTGAAGCCAGGTCAACCGTGTACAATGCAAGCATCCTACTATATTACCACTCTGGCCCCTTAACTGTTTCTTTTTACTGACTCATAATAGTACCTTTTTTTGTTGTCGCTGTTTTGTTTTGTTTTTTGGGCCACATCCGGTGACGCTCAGGGGTTACTCCTGGCTACCTGCTCAGAAATAGCTCCTGGGAGGCACGGGGGACCACATGGGACATCTGGATTTGAACCAACCACCTTGGATCATTTGCTTGCAAGGCAAACACCGCTGTGCTCTTTCTCCAGCCCCTATAATAGTATTTTTTTAAATGTCATTGAATGATTACTTAGTGCCTGCTTGAAACTTTGAGCAATAGGTTTTAGAGGGCTTTCTTATAATCTTGTTCCTATTTTGTCCTTCAACAGCCCAGATGCTGCTGATAGCACATCTTTTGACGTCCAGTTAGGAGACATTATCCTGACAGCAACAGATGGGCTCTTTGACAACATGCCTGATTATATGATCCTGCAGGAACTAAAAAAGTTAAAGGTAATTGGTTTAAAGTTTGGCCCTTGGAAACAGTGGCCTTCACTGGGTAACAGTTTTATTGTTTGTCTGCAGTGCCTCTGATTTTGGAAGGGATAATTTTGTAAATTTAGGAAAATAGTAATTTTAGGGTTTTTTTGTTTTGGTTTTGTTTTGTTTTTTTGTTTTTTGGGTCACACCCAGCAGTGCTCATGGGTTATTCCTTGCTCCAAGCTCAGAAATTGTTCCTGGCAGGCACGGGGGACCATATGGGACACCGGGATTCGAACCGATGACCTTTTGCATGAAAGGCAAATGCCTTACCTCCATGCTATCTCCTGGGCCCCCCCTGTTTTGGTTTTTGGGCCAACCTGGTGATGCTCAGCGGTTACTCCTGGCTCTGAACTTGGGGATCACTCCTGACTGGCAGAGCTTGGGGGATCAATCCCGGGTCGGCCTTGTACTATCACTCACACTGTAAGTTGCTTTGAAATAAATAATTTCTCTCTTAGAAGTATTCCCTTGGGGATCACTCAAAAATGTGTGGGGAAGGATGGTCTTGCCCATCTTCCCTCCCTGTCTTTCTTTTTTTATTTTTAATATTTATTTATTTATTTATTTATTTATTTATTTTGGGCCACACCCGGCGACGCTCAGAAATCGCTCCTGGCTTGGGGGACCATATGGGGGACCATATGTGATGCCAGGGGATTGAACTGCAGTTCATCCTAGGCTAGCGCCGGCAAGGCAGACACCTTACCTCTAGCCTCACTGTGCCGGCCCCCCTTTTTTTAAATTTTATTTTATATTGGGCCACATCCAGTGATGCTCAGGGTTTACTCCTGGTATGTGCTCAGAAATCACTCCTAACTTGGGGGACCATATGGGACGCTGGGGGATCACAACCATGATCTGTTCTAGGTTAGCATGTGCAAGGCAAATGCCCTACTGCTTGCACCATTGCTCCAGCCACAGCTTTTCATATTCTTATGGCTTCATAAAACTATAAGCCTGGGTGCTGTGTGGTAGCACAGCAGGTAGCTCATTTGCCTCGTAGGTGGTCAACCAAGGACCAACTGGGATCAAGCCCCATCATCATGGTCCCTGCCTGCCAGAAAGATTTCTGAATGGAAGAGCTAGGAGTCACCCTTGAGCGCTGCTGGCCGTGGTCCCAAGACAGGAAAAAACCTAAATCTATAAACCTGAAAAAAAATTCTTATTTATCACTGAGCAGTATGACTGCCTTTATTATTATTATTATTTTTTTATTTATTTTGGGGGGGGGTGGTTGGGTCACACCCAGCGATGCTCAGAGGTTACTCCTGGCTATATGCTCAGAAATCGCTCCTGGCTTGGGGGACTATATGGGAGTCCAGTGGATCGAACTGTGATCTGTCCTAGGTTAGGCGTGCAAGGCAGACGCCCTACCAGTTGCGCCATTGCTCTGGTTCCTAGTCTTTCTCTTTTTGGGGGGGTTAAGGGGAAGGTTCACACCCAAGGTTCCCCGGTACAACTAGGTGTAAGCCCTGAGCACTACTGCCGTGTAGCGCCCCCCCCCCCCAAAAAAAAAAGAAGAAGACTAAGAGTTCAGACAGATTCTATAGTGGGTAGGATGTTTACCTTGGATATGATCCCATGTCCTTGGTATCCCATATGATCCTTGAGCGTACCACAGATGATTCCTGAGTGCAGAGCCAGGAGTAAGCCCTAAACATAACTGGGTATGGCTCAAAAGCCAGTTAAACACCTTAATACTTGTATGCTCCAGCCCTATCCAATCACCAGCATGACATGGTCTCCCAAACAGAGCAGGGTGCAATCCCGGAGGCTCCTGAGTACCACCAGAGTGTCCTGGATGATCTTTGGCATCCCTCAGGACCCAAGCAGTATTAAATCCTTGGGGCCTGAAGTGAACTGTGACTGAATTGGTTGAGAGCACCAGAGGGGGCCAGAACAGTGGTACAGTGGGGAGGATGTTCGTGCTGCATTTGGCTGGCCCAGTGTTTGGTCCCTGGCACCTATATTTTCCCACAAGTAATGCCAGAACAATTTCTGAATGCAGACCAGATTCAAGGAGTGATCCTTGAATGTTGCTAAATACGGATCCCTCAAATATTTTAATTTTAAAACACTTGGAGGGGCCCCTAGTTCTCTTGAGAGCCTCTTGGGAGCCACACACCCTCTACCCATCTGTCCCACTCCTCTAGTGCTTGAGGAAATCATAAGGCATTACGAAAATAATAACTTCTCCATCCTTTCATTTTAGAATTCAAATTATGAGAGTATACAACAGACAGCAAGAAGCATTGCTGAGCAAGCTCATGAACTAGCTTATGATCCAAACTACATGTCACCTTTTGCACAGTTCGCATGTGACAACGGATTGAATGTGAGAGGTAAGCATGTTTTGGGAAGATGATAGGAACTGATTGGGAACACAGCAAAATGGACTATTCTAGACTCTGAGTGAAGTAAGTGACAGTTCAGGTCAGATGGTAAGATCTCCCTTTCCAGCTGGACGTCTGTAGCTTTGAGCAAGGTCAGCAGCCTTTAATGCTGGAGCATATGAACCAGCCATGTCATCAGATCTTTCCCACAGAGGATGTTCTTCAGGAAAGAACTTAATTGGCTGCCAAACATGAAGTCCTTGATGGCTAGTACTTCACTGCCTTGGACTTGAGCCTAAAATGTGCCAAGCTCTGCCTGAAAGGCCTGGACATTCCCAACAGTTGGATGTTTTGCCCTTCACTCCTCTTGACAGTTGCTACTCCCTCCCTCTGGCTTTTTGAACTCATGGATGGTATTTGCATGCTAAATTTGCCACAGCAGGTTTTGAAGAAATAACTTTGACTGACCTTGCCTGAGAAGTTCTATTTCTTGAGCCATATGTCACTTTGGGAATAGGCTAATGCAACCCTTAGAACTGGGACATGTTGGTGCTAGCAGATCAGAACTAGCGGAGTTAGCCAGGTTTTGATGATAGAATATTATGTAAAACATTTTTTTAGTCTTCCAGGAAATAATAAAACAAAAACTGAAAAATCAAATATCACAGTTATTTGTCAAATCAGAATACAGGACTACCCTTGCTTTAAGTATCAGCTGTGTTTGTCCAAATTAGGATTATGCATAAAAGCATATGACTTTCCTTTTTTTTTTTTTTTTTTTTTTTTTTTTTTTTTTTTTTTTTTTGGTTTTTGGGCCACACCCGGTGGTGCTCAGGGGTTACTCCTGGCTGTCTGCTCTAAAATAGCTCCTGGCAGGCACGGGGGACCGTATGGGACACCGGGATTCAAACCAACTACCTTTGGTCCTAGATCGGCTGCTTGCAAGGCAAACGCCGCTATGCTATCTCTCGGGGACCCACATATGACTTTCTTATGAGGCAGAATTTATCTTCATCAGGGAGTAGAGCAATAGCACAGCGGGTAGTGTGTTTGCCTTGCACACAGATGACTCAGGCTTGGTCATCAAAAACTCATATGGTTCCCTGAGCACTGCTGGATATGCCCCCCCCCCCCCAAATAAAAATAATTTAGCTTAACCAGAATTCTTATTTACAGTTAATACTGAGAATGTAGTAGCCGTTTCTGGAGCTCTGGTTACAAAGAAGCTGGACATATTTTGACAATATTGTTTTTGCTAATTCCCCTTACCAAATAACTTTTTCCATGTAGGCTATAGTGACAAACCAGATCTACCTACCTTAGAAGCTTTTTATCTCCTAGTACTTGTGAAAGATTTTATTTATTTATTTGTTTGTTTGTTTATTGGTTTTGGGGCCACACCCAGCAACACTCGGGTTACTCCTGGCTATTTGCTCAGAAATAGCTCCAGGCAGGCATGGGGGACTATATGGGACGCCGGGATTCGAACCAATCACCTTAGGTCCTGGGTCGGCTGCTTGTAAGGCAAACACTGCTGTGTTATATCTCTGGCCCCGAAGAATTTTATTTTTAATTGGCTCCTTCCTTCCTTCCTTCCTTCCTTCCTTCCTTCCTTCCTTCCTTCCTTCCTTCCTTCC
>PVKC010025548.1:0-16444 GCA_004027635.1 Crocidura indochinensis
GCAACAGGGCCGGACTGGCCATTGGGAGGACTGGGCATTGTGCGGCAGTTTGGGCACTCAGGCTCAAAAAGGTTAGCTATCACTGTCCTAAAGGTATTGCATTAAATCTCTACAGTGATTTGGGAAGTATTGCCATTTTAATGATATTAATACCCATAATCCACGAGCAGGGTATATGTTTTCATTCCTTTGTGTCCTTACTTAGAGTACTATTGTAGGTCTTCCCTAACCCCCCAGTTGTTATTTGTTCTCATTTAGAAATCTAAGAAAATTTTCTATTGTGACTGGATTTATTTTCTGGTTAAGTATTAAGAGTAATGATTATCAGGTAAAATATGCAAAGTTAGGCTTTCACATTATCAAAATACTTTATTTTGTAGGGATTACCAGGCACCAGCTAGATTTTAGCTCCCTTTGTAGATAATGAGCTTTAGAAGATAAAGGAACACTATTTCAAGGCTCATATATTAACAGAACACACCAGATATTCATAGTGAAGGACAAGAAATTTCAGCTGAAAAGGTATTTATTTGGGTCCTTGGGGATCCACTATAGCAGGGGTCCTCAAACTTTTTAAACAGGGGCCCAGTTCACTGTCCCTCAGACCATTGGAAAGCCAGACTATAGTAAAAACAAAAATTACGAACAAATTCCTATGCACACTTCATACATCTTATTTTGATGTGAAGAAACAAAATGGGAATAAATACAATATGTGGCCCTCGGTCCGTAGTTTGAGGATCATTGCACTATAGTAAGTCTAAATCATTTTATTATTTCCTTATGTCTGATTTTCTATTATTTAGCTTTAGTTATTTTGTTTGTTTTGTTTTGCTTTGTTTTGTTTTGCTTTGGGGTCATACTTGGTGATATTCAGGTGTTAGTTTTGGCTCTGTGCTCAGGAATTACTCCTGGTGGTGCTCAGGAGACCTTATAGGGTGTCAGGGATCAAAACCGGAACTGCTGCATGCACAGCAAGAGCTCTCACCATTGTGCTATTGCTCAGCCCCGATCTATTATTTAGACTAGTTACCAGATAGTGTATCTTTCTATTTCACGGGTGATATGAAATAGTTGATAATAGATATGTCTATATCTGTTATTAGTCACATCCATTCCAGACAGTTCCCTTTCATTGGGAGTGAGGCAATCTAATGAAAAGGAGAAAGATGAAAGACAGATTTGGCCCTATCACCTACTTATGAAATGGCAAGCAAATGAATGTACTTGGGGAATTTTGTGCTCACAGCTTAGGTGATAGTGACAGTAATTCCTGTCCTAGTGCATATCATGAGTGTTAAAAGAAGTTCATGAAAGCACCTTACACACCAAGCAGTTTCTCCAACTCTTCTTTTTCACTGATTGTCGTTCTTCCAACTTTGTGCAGGATCTTTTCCAAGTGAATTATTATCTTCTCAAAGTTGTTGAATATGAGCTGAATTTCTACCAGGGAGCAGATTCCCCCTGACCACAGCCTAACTTGTCCATATACCAGTAATAGAGTAAAAGGACTCCAAGAAGGGGACAGAATTCGGGCTGTCCTTTTGGTCTTCATTCGGCCTGAAGTCTCTGTAGCATGATTTGGACTTCAATTTTCCTGTATACTCCATCATGTCAGTGGACATCTGTTAGCTCTTTGATGTTAAAATTTAATAACAGGAATGAAGAGAACAGAGATTGAAGAATAAAAGAGGATTTCACCAGAATGCTGAACATCATGAATTTGCTGATTATCCTGGTACCTGAGAAGTATTTAAACAGTCTGGTTAAAGTCATGAGTGAATTAATCAGAAGTCTAAATTTACTTCTTGTGTTTTTTATGACTTTAATCTCTATAGGTTTATTCTCGTAACTATTTGCTGTATTTGGAGTAGAGTTTAGGTCACTCCAATAAGTGCCCAGGGCTAACACCTGGCTCTGCATTCAGAGATCACTCCTGACTGGTGCCCATATCTGGTGTTAGAAATTGAAATCAGGTCAGTTGTATGCAATGTAAACACTTAAACCACTGAACTGTCTTTCTCTGGCCCAGGAGTTCCTTCATTTTAATGTGGACTTTTGTTTCTAATCAAAATCTTACTGATTATTGATTTACAATTGTATATAAAGTTTGGGAATTTCCATCTCTACATGTGTACAAGCCTCACAAGCCCAGTCTTAAATTCCTTGTTGCTGTTTTGCCATTATCAGATTGACTCTGAACCCTTTCCCCCCATCCTCCAGTTAGCCCCCATTTTTCACAGCCTTACAGACATCATTACAACTTATTCATTAATTTGCTCTGGTTATTTATATTACAACTATAAAGAGAGAAAACATCCAGTAATGAATTTTTTGGCTAATTTTACTTAGCATAATCTTTCTCAATATTATCCATGTTTCCCCAAAGACAAGAATCTATTATTTCTTGAACTACCTCATTATATTTTCTTAAGCATATTGTTTCTTCTCTTCTGTCATCTGTGTATGGGCATTTAGGCTGTTCCCATGTTTCAGCTTTGGTGAGTGGCACAGTTGTGAACATATCTTTTGGAGTTAGTGTTCTCAAATCCTTTGAATAGCTGACTAGGACTAGTGTTCTTAAGTCTGTGGTATTTCAGTTTTTTAAGTCATTTTTTTGGGGTACTAGAATTTACAGAACTGACATTAACTAGTATTTTTTAATGAATATATACTTGTAACACTTTACCACCAGCTGCAAGCTCACTTCCCCCGACCAGTGTCCCTGGGAAAATCTTCATTTCCAATGACTTTGACCACTGTAGTCCCCTTACTAGGTTTCTTTTTTTTAAAGAATAATCTTATATTTGGGATAGATCTCTCTCTTTTTTTTAATTGTGGAAGAGATGAAACCATGCACATAAAGGTAAATAGAAGTAAACTCCTGCAATTCTTCAAAATATTAAATCAACAATAAATCAATGAAATATTTTTTCAAAAACTCAACCTTGTTAACATGTTGAATAAATTAAAAAATTATATTACGAATAATTCTGTACTAATATGTCATAAGATTTACATGAACTAGATGAATACTACAAATTAAAACTAGCAAGAATGAACATTTTAGGGAATAATGTAAATTGGCCTATCAAAGTATAAAAATGTGTTCTAGCCTAAGAAAGGGAATGTTGCCTTTATATTAGAAAATATTTTATTATAGATACCATGTAAGTGCTTGCATTAATAAATAAAATATTGTAATAAAACTTTTTGGATGTAAAAATAAAAAAAACACTTAATCAGATATCTAGGTAATTCATAGCTTTGGAAACAGTCTTGTGAGAAGCATCAAATGAGCTTCTTTTAAAGGCAAGACAAACTCCTCAGCACTTGACATTGAGTTTGGCCGACATCATTCAAGGCATTTATGGTTACCTCTGCTGGAGTAAGACAGATTTGTTTACTCCTGTTCTGCCAAGGGACCGGATACATTTGCAATAGCAAATTAGCATTTCATTTATACCGAGTGTTTTATATCTCATCAAATATTTTTATTTTTAAATCTGTTGATGTATGGAAATTGGACTCAGACATGCCCCTTGAATATCCCCACTGTAATCACCGTTGAATGTGGACATGCCCCAGACACACCCCCTTGTCAGGAGGTCTAAAAGGAAAAACAGACTGTTGCAGATGGAGGGGTCAGGATAGTGACCAGAGTAGCTCCTGCTGGTCTGTGGAGGGCAAAGGGATAAAGCATCTGAGAGATGCTGCCTATTTCTTCCTTTCTTTTTTTTTGGGGGGGGGAGGGGCAGTCAAACCCAGCAGCACTCAAGGGTTGCATCTGGCTCTGCATTCAGATATTGCTCCTGACAGGCACTGGATGCCGAGATTCGAACCACATTCCGTCCTGAATCAGCTGCATGCAAAGCAAACACCCAGCTGCTGTGCTGTCTCTCCAGCCCCTTTCTTTTTTTGTGCCAGGACCTCCCCTGGCCACCTCTGGCAGGTGACTTTTCATCTATCTCTTAGTCTCTCTGAAATCCCTGGGCTACAGCCTCAAGGAGGAATAAAAAACTTAATTTGGTTTCTTCCCCACCCCCTCCCCAGGCGGTGGTTCCTACATACATCTATATTCTATATCCTTCAGGAATATCTATTATTAATGGATAAGGAATGTCCATTATTTTCCTTCTCTATAGCAGTGTGCCAAATTTCTTTTCTCAAAACCTTCCTTAACACATTTTTGGTTGGGTTAATTTTGTTTGTTTGTTTGCTTTTCAGATTTTAAAGAGAGATATTCTCTTGAGTATGACATGATGCCTCATAATGGGTTTGATTTGCATTTCCCCACTTCTAAGTGTACTTGAGCCTTTTGTTTTGTTTTGTTTTGGGGTCATACAAACAATGCTCAAGACTTACTTACTCCAGGCTCTGCCTTCAAGGATCACTCCTGGGAAGCTCTGGGAACCTTATGTGATGTGAACTAGATTGGTCTCTTGCAAAGCAAGTACCACAGTATTCTTGCTCTAGTTTCGTGCATTTGTTTTCATATGCATATTATCTGTATATTTGCTTTGGAGAAGTGACTATTCTCACTAGTCTTTGATTTTGTTTTGAAATCGTGTGAGTTCTTCATATATTTTGGTCATCAAGTACTTCTTCTGTCTGCTGTATAAATATCTTCTTCCCAATATCTTTGGGAAATTTGGTTAGTGTTTTGGGGGGCTTCCATAGTGCTGCTGAGGAGCCATGGGGGCCACTGACCATGTCATTGTATGGTCTTTGTCTTATCCCTTTTGATAAGTTTTGATATGATAAGTTTCTGGGCTTTAATTCATTTTTCCTTCATATATATGTATATATATATTTAATATCTTTATTTAAGCACCATGATTACAAACATGTTTGTAGTTGGGCTTCATTCATAATAAGAATACCCCCCTTCTCTAGTGCAACAGTTGCACCACCAGTGCCCCCCATCTCTCTCCTCTCCCACCCCTGCCTATAGAAAAAATAGAAAATAGAAAAAATATAGAAAAAATAACTACACTAACAACTAGCATGACAATGTTAATAAGTGGACTTTAATTCTTTTCCATTGCTTTGTGCATGCATTTTTGATTCAATAAATTTATATATCTTTTATTACTTTAATTATCATCTGATGGTATGAGCTGAAGAAAATTAGAAATTTTGTTTTAATGTTTGTGTTTGTGGGGTGGACAGGGAGAGACTGACTGGTCTTTTGAATTTTCAATCAATTTTAATATAAATTGTTTTATTTCCCTGAAAGATGTTATTAGGATAGTGATAGAGATTGTGTTAAATTTGTAAATTACTATAGGCAATAGTATCAATTCAACAATGTTCATTATTCTGACCCACGAACATATTTTCATTTCATTTCTTTCTGTTTTCTTCCAGTTTTTTTTGAAGATTTATGTTTTTCAGGGTATAGATTTTTTTTTACTTCTAGTACTGAATTGGCCTCATTGTTTAGCCTATTATAGGAATAGCTTGTAAATGATTTTGTTGCTTTATCTTTCTTCTAATTCATTATCTGCCTATAGAAATACAAAACATTTTTTGTATATTGATTTTAAATACCACCAGTTTATCACCAAATTAATTACTTACTCCAGGCTTTGCCTTCAAGGATCACTCCTGGGAAGCTCTAGGAACTTTATGTGGTGTGAATCAGGTTGGTCTCTCATGCAAAGCAAGTACCACAGTACACTTGCTCTAGCTTCATGAATCCTTTTTTCTAGTGAAAAAAAGATATATATATTCCTTTATATATTCTATTCTATTATATATATTACATATATTCCTATATATATTTATACATTATATATAGAGATATTTATAAACACATTCCTAAAGACTTCACCAGAAAAAGGATCATATATGTATATATAATCCTTACATATATGTGAGTGTATATATGGTTATATATATATACTCATATATACATATATATATACAAGTGCCAATAGAGTAACTTCTTTTGTACTGTTTAATAGCTTATGTCTTATTCCTTTTTTTTTTTTTTTTTTGATTTTTGGGTCACACCCAAGAGCTCTCGGGTTACTCCTAGATCCAGGCTCAGAAATCACTCCTGGCAGGCTTGGGGACCATATGGGATGCTGAAATTCAAACCAATGACTTGCATGAAAAGCAAACACCTTACCTCCATGCTATCTCTCCGGCCCCGATTATGTCTTATTCTTGCTCTGGCTAAGGCTTTCAAAATTCTGTTGGATATCTGTGGTAAACGTGCCATCATCTTTTGCTTAATCTAGGGGGAAAAAGCTTAAATTTTTTACCACTGAGTATGAATGTAGCTGTAGGTCTGAAACATAAGCTTTTGATTATTTAGAAGCATGTTCCTTATTGAAAGTTGATATCATAAGTAGATGTTAAATCTTATCCAATGCTTTTATCAGCATTGTTGGTATGGCCGCGTGTCTTCATTTTTCCTTTTGTTGGTGTAGGCTAGACATTCACTTATTTGCTTATGTTCAACCATGTTTAAATCCCATTTGATCATGATGGATGATTCTCTCAGTGTATTGTGTTAGATTTCCCAAGATTTTGATGAGTATTTTTTGCATCAGTGGTTTCGAAAAAAAATCAATCTGCAGGTTTCTTTAGTTTTATGCTGACCTTGCCTGGTTTGGGATCAAGGTCATAGTGGTTGGCTTTGCAGAATGTGTTAGAGCACAATTCCTTCTTTGATTTTTTTCAAAAAAGTCTTGAGAAGGATGAGTGTTATCTCTTTTTTGAAACTTTGGTAGATTTTCTTACTAATACTATAAATTTCAGGGTTTTTGTTTGTAGAGATTTTTAAACTTCAGAACTTTTGATTATTGTTTTAATTTATATACTATTAAATTAGTACCTGGGAGGGTGTCACTTTCTAAAAATAATAGAAATATGAGCTGGGGATATAGCTCAGCAGTAGAGCACTGAGGTTTAATTTGTGAGACCCTGAATTTGGCTCCTGAAACTGAAACAAAAACAGCAAAAATAAGTTTTTAAAGACATATAATATTTCTGAAAATATGTGCTATGCAGGATCCTCTGTAATAGGGTAGGGAAAGTTGTTTTTCAACATAATTGTCTGAGCCTTGTGGGGGATAATGGCTCCTTCCCAAATCTCCTATCTCTGAGAGTTACAAGATCTCAACTATATTTTAAGAGGATAACTACTTGCAAACTGCATACTCAGACTTGGAATTCAAATACATATTTGCCACTTAGCAGACGTTCTAGGTCTGCCTGCATAAAAATGATTTAACGATAAAAGGTTTTTTTCTATGAGAGTACTTCCTAAAAGTTCTCATCACACAGGGAAAAGCACCTCTATTCTTCTATTTTGCAGAAAAAAGATACGCGATGTGGTTGTTGTCCAATCTTTCTGTGATGCTCATTCCCCAGAGGATGTAGTGATTCCATCATTATGGTGCTCACTAATATCTGCCCATTGTTTTTCATTAAAACTGAAAAGGAGACAAAGAATGACATATCACTTAAATTTTTGCCTAAATGCTCCCTATGGATTTTTAACTTAAGGATGTAGACTAGAATTTCCTAAACATTTACAAAATAGGTGGGTAATAGGCAGTTTTTGTGCAACATATTCCTTGGTCTTATAATATTAAAATTTATTTTCACTCTCTCACTCTTTCTTTCTCTGCCTGCCTCCTCTATTTCTTTTTCTCCCTCCTTCTCTTTCCCTTTTCCCCTTTCTCTTTTTCTCTTTTCCTTTATTTCACTCTCCCTCATCTCTTTCTATTCCTCTCTCCTTCTCTCACATTCCCTTTCTCTTCCCTTTTCCTCCCATCCTTTTATGCCTTTTTCCTGTTACATAATAGCTTTGTGAATAAGAATTCTGAAAAGAACACAAAGCATGAAGAAAAAAGGAAAGCACAATTCACCTGTAACTTACTCTTCCAAGAAAATGAGTTTGACTTGGTGGGTTGCGGCTTTAAGAGTGCCCAGTTCAGGGCTTAATTGTTCCCCAAACTCATTCTGCCCCTCACTAAGCAGTAAGAATCTCACTCACCCTTTACTCCCCTGTGCTTCTTGGCATGTCACATGGAAGTAATAGTTGTTGTGGTACATTTGTTATTTATGAAGCTTGATTGTGTTATTTTGTAAGGAAGGCAAAAAATGCCTATGAATCACAGACTTCTACATAGGAAGTGCTCAATCAGTTTGAAGCATTTTATTTTCCATGACTTATTTGGGCATCAGGAATAATGTAACCGTGAATATTTGCATTCAAGTTCTACTTTTATTAGGCATATTTTTTATTTTCTTTCAGAAATATCCCAAGGGGTGGAATTACTGAGTCACAGACCTTTGGTTTAATAATGAAGAAATGGTATTCATACAAAAAGAAGTACAGCAATAGAGATTAGAGACTAGGGTCAGTTGGACCAATCATGGGAGGAAGATGCCACAAGAGCAGGGGAGTGCAGTTAGGGCAGAGAAGGGGCCATCATAACTATGATAGTTGGAAATGATCTCTCTGGATGAGAAATGAATACTGAAAGGAGATAAAATGATGTGGATGATATCCCTTCAGTAGCAATATTGCTACCATAGTGTCTAAAAGGAAAAAATATTAAGAGGAGAGAGAGAAAGAAGTGGAAGAGAGAGAGAGAAAGAAAACAAGAGAGAGGGAGAGAGGAGAAAGTAGAGAGGAGAGAGGGAGAGGAGAGAAGGAGATAGAGAGGAAGAGAGAGAAGAAAAATGTCTGCTCAGAAGCAGGCAGGACAGATGGCAGGTGGTAGGTCAGGGGGCAAACTGGGACATTGGTGGTAGGAATTGTACACTGGTGGAGGATGTTGGACATTGTGTGACTGAAATTCAATCACAAAGAACTTTATCACTATGTATCTTATGGTGATTCCATTTATATACAGTAAGTCAAAGTTTCAGAAAGCTTGAGAGTGACAAGCACAATGTCTGATGCATCATCGCCATCAGAGAAGGCATCTAAAACGCTGTTTTCTCGGTTATTTGGCATGAAACAAAATAAGGATAAAGATCCGCAGGCGTTTGAAGAACCTTCTGAACATTCCTCAGACAATTAAACATGAGTCACTAAACATAATTTCTTCATTGAAATGCAAGGTCTCTGAGCACTTTCATAGGAGGGGCTGACAAGCAACGAGTCTGCAATAAAAAGGGCATAATCTGGTGGCAATTCTGTTCCTCCAAGGAGACCCTGTTGCCCCTCGCCCACACCCTCTGAAAACCCTGTCGTCCAAAGGGCACCCTCTGGCTGAGTGCTGGAGCAATTGGTGATCTGAAATGCAGGCTGGTGCTCATTAAAGTGGAACAAACACCTCCAGAATTGGAAAATGGCATTTCAGTTTTTCCTTAGGCACTGGGCAATTATTTTCTTTAACTTTTGGCCAATTCTCAGCATGACTCCATCCTGGTCTCCCATGGCCTGAGACAGACACCCCGGCATTGTGACGTATGATGTGTCCTCTGAATGTGCCAATGACTGCATAGGACCTGTAATATTGAAAGAACATTGTAATGTGGTAAGGAACAGATGTATTTTTTATCTGACTTCAATTCAAGAGGTTCCAGGTTCTCTTGGAATTTTGAAGGGAAAAAAATTCTTACTTTCTACTGGTTCTTGTTATACCACAAACAGAACTACATTTACCATCATTGTCAAACTTATATCCAAAAATTCTTGGGAGTTCCAGTGATATTGTTCGCGTCAGTTATCCTGCGATGTTTGATTTTCTTCACAGTCTGCATCTGTTTAATTCAATTTATGCACGCATCCCTCTGGACTGTAATTTCCTCCAGCTGTTAAGATAGTGTGGCACAAAGGATCTACATATTTAAAACAGCTGCTTCACTTAAAGGGTTGCTGTATGTTTGGCTCCGAAAATAAGACCATGTATTTTTCAGACTTTTAAAAAATAATTCTTTCATTGGTTTAGTATTTGTTTCAGTGTATTTTAAAGCATTTTTACTCTTGTATAAAATACAAGGAACATTTTACATAACGTTATTCCAAATGCTAGTAGAAAACTAATCTGAGTATTTGGTTTTTAAAAGTGCAGAGTTATTATCTTCAGCCAAGTATAAGTCTGTTGGCAAATTATTCAGAATAAGAGCAGAAAAAAATGTTCATAGATTTGTGAATCTGGTAAATAAATTTTACCTGAGAGAAACAGTGTAGAAAGCCAAATTTTTGAAAATTGATGAATAAGCTGCCTGCAAACTACACACACGAAATATTACTGCCCGTAGCAAGTTTAATTGAATTTCTCAAAATGCTTCCCAATAAAATACACTTACTCTACTACTTTTAGGGCATTTAGCTGTGAAAAAGAGAATGAAGCAAATAATTTAGGGAATATTGCTTCCAACTGGAGCCAGGAACATAATTTTTCTCTTGGCACAGAGCAGACTTGATTAGGTAATTAACCATCCTTCCCACCTCTGTGCAAATAGAAGCTTCCGGTCGGTGCTTTGGCTGTTCCCGGAAAACAACCTTTCATAACTCTAGTGGCACAGACAGGACTTAAGGAATTTATTACATTTGGGTGTGGGGAAACGGGCCATCTTCAAGAGCTTTTTCAAATATACTTAATGTAGGAAAAGAGCTAGAATGTGAAAACAGCTACTCTGGACAGTTTTGTGGTTGCTGTTGTTAAAGCACTAAGGAATGTGTAGATCAAGAGTTATGTACAAATATGATATAACGTACTAGGTAGGCCATTTTGTTTATTTGGCAGGCAAGGGGATGGACCATTACCCATAATCCTGAGGGCATACTTCTTGCTCATTGTTCAGGAAATCCCTCCTGGAAATGGTAAGGAAACCATAGGTGGTACTGAAGTTTGAACCTAGTTTGGCTGAATGAAAAAGCAAGTGTGTTACCCACTTCACTAGCTCTCTGGCCCTAAAGAAATATTCTTTTCTTTTGGATGTTTGTTTCGTTGTTTTTAAGTCCTACATCTGGTTATACTCATGGTTATTCTTGGCTTTGCATTCAGGAATTATTCCTGGCAGTGCTCACGGGACCATATGGAATGCCAGAGATTGAACCCAGGTGGGCCACATGCAAGGCAAATGTCTGTACTATTGCTCAGACCCCTAAAAATATATTCTTGGCCATGGAGCAAGTGGTAGTGGTATAGGATGCACTCAGGGACCATTGGCGGAGGGAGGTCGACACTGGTGGTGAGAATGGCCCCAATTCACTGTATATCTGAATTAAACTATGAAGGACTTTGTCGATCACAATGGATTCAATAAAATGAAATTAAAAAATCAAAAAAAGAAATAATTTTAACTAGTATTTCATCATATCCCAGAAATAAGTGATTGTTTTTGCTATTTTTAGAATCAGATACCTTTTGTCTTTTTAAATTCAACAATAGAACATTGATTATGATTTCAAGAGTCTGGCAAAACCCTACACTGTCCTGGCAATTATGGAAAATTGTGTGCTTTTCAGCATATACCAAATAATTAAATGGGCTTCTCTAATGGGTATGCAATTCCAAATGTCTATTATATTTACAAAATATAATTTTAGACTTTCTGTAATTTTACTGCCTTATTCTAGTGATTGCATTATTTTAAAATTAATTGAATTATCTAATATGATATAAGACTTCCATCTTTTTAAAACATTTATTTTGTGTGAAGGTACTGTTATACAGTTATTTATAGTTGAGTTTCAAACACACAGTGTTCCAATACCAACAACTCCCCTACACACACACACACACACACACACACACACACACACACACACACACACACATCAACTTGTGGGAACATTGTACATTATATTAATGGCAGCTCATCCTTACCTGCCCTTCCTCATCATAGATAGTGGTTCAATATGGAAACAAGAGTAAGGGAACAGTATTGGTGCATGTCATATTGAAGCTGAAACTCCAGAGCAGGAAGCTCAGATCAAGCCCTTCAGCTCACATCTGAAGCTTCAAGTCCTCTGAAGTTCCTTCAGCCTGAGGGTCCCACAGACCTTCTCAGGCTCAGAGTCATCTAATGTCACTTCCTCCCAGAATGAAACCACAGGCAGGGTTGAGATTCACTTCATCAGGCAAGCAACAGAAGGATGTGGCATGATCAGAAGAAGCCTTCACCTATGGCTTAAGTCATATTTTGACCTAAAGCCAGAGAAGAAAAGGAACAACATGAGGAGGCATGTTGGAAGGGCACTTAGGCAATATGGGATTTTCTGGCTTTTGTTTTTTAATGAAAAGAGAAAAACTATTTTCAGACTCAGATTTTGGGAGTCAAGATAGAGATAGCTTGCCAGTTTTTGCCTTTCTTGGTTCTTCTTGTTGCCTCTGATACCTAGTTGTCTAATTAGTTGCTACCTGATCATCTCAGTCCCTGCTCTGTTCAGCTAGCTGCCCTGGCCTTTGAAAGCTTTCAAGAAGCTCATTTGCCTCCTCACTAGACAGCTCAGCCATCCAGCTGCCTCACCTCCTGCCAGGTGCACCGGAAATTATCTCTGCTGGCAAACTGGGTGCCAGGCGGCTGCTGCTGGGGCTTCAACATTGATAGAATTCTCAGGGAGCAAACATTGAAAAAAAAAAAAGAAGAACCACAGAACTCAAAAAAGAAGGTATTTCTACCTCTTCATTTTACCAATGATATAACCATGGGATAGTGAAAATAAAATGTTTTGGGGTGGATACACCAACAGGGACAGAACTCAGGTGTATTTCCTGCTTTTCACTCAGGAATCATCCAGGCATACTTGAGGTACCATATGGAATGTGATGTGGGACTCAGACCTGAGTCAGCTATGTGCAAGGCAAACACAAACCTGCTGTACTATCACCCTGGCTCCAGGAATACCAAAAAAATGTTTGTGGGGGCTACATTTGGCAGCACTCAGGGATTACTCCTGGTCTGTGCTCAGAAATTACTCCTAGAGGCTCAGGAATATATGGGATGCCAGGGATTGAACCCAGTTTGGCTACATTCAAGGTAAACACTGTACCTGCTGTGCTATTGCTCCAGCTCCTGAAATGCTATTTTTTGCCAGTCATTATTAGAGCTGTGGTAGTGTATTTTGACCTAAACTTTTCAACCAGGTTTTCTCTCCTTATATTTTTTTGTACAATGGATTCTCCATATATGTGTATTGAAGAAATTTGTGTTAAGGAATGAAGCATTTAGACATTTTGACATTCTTTTCCTATTACCCTCACATCTGATTTATTGCATTAAAGTATGAAAATATATTGCCAGAAATGAATGTATAAGTCCTGATTAAGAAACCACTAGTCATATATCTCCTGGAAGGTCTTTCACGGAAAACAAATTGACTCACTTTTAAGTCCAAAATGTCTGCAGATTTGTGAACTCTACCTGTGCAAATATAATCAAACTGTATGAATATAATTTGTGTGTTTCCTGTGAAGGATAGCCCCCCCAAAATACACATACACACACACACACACGTATTCAGTTTGGCCACTCCAAAGTCCAGAGCAATATTGGTCAACTAGACAATTGCCCTAATTCAGCATTTTTGCTTCAAACCTTTTAGCATGTGATTTTTGGTTCAAATATTTCAATGTTGATATTAGTTGCTATTGTGTGTTTGTAACTAGGGCATGGCATTATTGTTAATAGATTCATCTTTCTATTATGATTTGGATAAAACTAAGATCTCATTTTACAAGGAGCTTCCTTCTCTGATTGTTACCTTCCAAATGAGAAACTTAACCTTCTTCACTATAAAAAAATAACATCTTTACAGGAAGTTCGTTTTTTAAGAGTCCAATATTTATTGCATCTAAAGGAGAGGAAATGACAATGAATGAATATCAAGGTTAGCAGATTTCAACTATCAATATAGTAAGCATTTAATGTATTTTTAGAGTAACTTAAATGACGACAGGATGGGGTACAGGAAGTGACTTGAGAAGGCTGGCAGAAAAAGATGATGCTCCTTGAAATGAAACTAATTTTTATCATGAATTATATTTTAGAATGTCTTCGATAAATTTTAGTCAGTAAGGGTGACTAGAGATTATTAATATAATTTGATTTTAAAGTAGAAGATTGCGTGCATTTTGTTTAAATATTTTAAATGATAGTATCTTCAGTGGGTTATTAAATAATAATGCTATATTTTAGCCCCTGTAATTTGTCAGACACGTGGCACAGTTGACAACTGTCATCTTCAGCAGCATTACAGTTTCCCTTGGGGCTAAGAAAAAACTCTAACATCTGTTACATGATGTTAAGCTTGATTAAAAATCCTTATTTCTTTCAGTGTTCTGTGTAAGCACTCCATCTTTTGTATAGAAAGTAGATTTGCTAATGAGAAGCTAATAGTCATTCTGTCTGAAAGCCAAGTACACATGTAAAAATTATACTCTTTTATGAAGATAGTTTATTTGAATAAGATTCATACTTGAAACACATTTTAAATGACCAGTATGTTTTTCAATTATTGGTCATTTAATTTTACTTTTTAAAATGCATCAAAAATATTCTCCATGACCAAGTAGGATTCATCTTGGTGATACAAGGATGGCTTAATATATGCAAGTGAATCAGTCACATCAATACAAGGACAAATAAAAATCATATGATCATATTCATAGACACAAAGAAAGCATTTGAAAAAAACCCCGACATTCATTCATGATAAAAACTTAATAATATGGGAATTAAAGAAACTTTTCTCAGCATTTTACCAAAAGCCTACAGCAAATCTAGTCTGTGGTGAAAAACTTGAACTTTTCCTTTATTATCAGGCACAAGACAGGGTTTCCCATTCTCACTATTTCTATTCTAGTGGAAGACTTGCCATAGAAATCAGCCAAATTAGAGATATTAAAGACAGTCAACTCAGAAGTCAAACTCACTATTTGCTCACAGCCTGCTACTAAAAAAAACCCTAAGGACTCTACAAATAAGCTCCTAGAAACAGTAGACTTCTATGGTTTAAGGGTATGCAATCAATGCACAGAAATCCATGGCAAATAATTAGATGAAAATAGAGAAATTTAAAAATCAATGCCATTACAGTTGTGTCTCAGAAAATTAAATACCTGGGAATCAACAAACAAGGTGAAAGACTTGTATAGAGAAAGCTATAAACCATTACTAAAATAAATTTTAATAAGAGAACAGAGGGAAATGGAAAAACATCCCCTGTTTATGGATTAGAAGGATCCACGTGGTCAAAATGCATTGTTGCTGAAGACGGTATACAGATTTAATGCAGTTTCTCTCTAAAAAATATTCATGGCATTTTTCAAGTTGTTAAAATTGAAAAGTGTTCAAACTTTTCAATATTATTCAAAAACTCTGAAATTCCTATGGAGTAATATCACCCTTTTCTCCTAAATAACTAAAGCAATCCTAGGGAAAAGAATATGGGAGTCTTCTCTTTCACCAACTTCAAGCTATACTGTAAAGTGGTAATTATTAAAACAATGAGGTATTGTAGGTTCAGACTCTTACACAGAACAGAATCGAGAGCCCAGGGACAGATAAATCCTCAGGTATATGGACAGTCAATCTTCAATAAAGGAACAAATAAAACAAAGGCATGAAGTGCATCAAGGAAAGCCTCTTCAACAAATGGTGTTGTGAGAACTGTTTGATCACATGCAAAAAAAAGGCAGATTCCCTACTAACACCATATGTAAAAATCAAATAAAATGGATTAAATAAAGAGTTTTATATGAGACCTAAATCCATAAATTTTATTGAGAAAACATAGCACTACATCATACTAAGACAGTTCTGCACCAGATAAGAACATGGGAGCACAGTAAAAAAGACAGACCACAGGCTGGAAGAGGATATTTGCCCACTACTTATTATGCAAAGGATTAATATCTAGGATATATAAAACACTGGTAGAACTTTACAAGAAAAAATACAGCTAACTCCTGGGGGAGAGATGAACAGAAACTTCCTCAAAGAAGATAAACAAATATAAACAAATTGCCAAAAGGCATATGAAAAAATCCTCTACATAATTTATCATTAGGGAAATGCAAACCAAAACATCAATGAGATATCTCACATCCATGAAACTGACATACATCTCACACACACACACACACACACACACACACAAACATTCAGTGTTGGCATGGATGTGGAATTAAGTTATCTACATACACTGTTGGTAGGAATACGGATTTGTTGGAAAAAAATATGGATACTACTCAAAAAATAGCAATCTGTTTCCCATATGAGGCCCCTTCCTTCCTTCTTTCCTTCATTCTTTCCTTCCTTCCTTCCTTCCTTCCTTCCTTCCTTCCTTCCTTCCTTCCTTCCTTCCTTCCTTCCTTCCTTCCTTCCTTCCTTCCATCCCTCCTTCCCTCCTTCCTTCCTTCCTTCCTTCCCTTTTTCCTTCCATACAAACACTGTTCCAAGTAAGTTCCTTTCTAATGTCTCTATGTCTAGATCCCTCCAACACAGAGTCTGCCTCCCC
>PVKC010025549.1:0-16461 GCA_004027635.1 Crocidura indochinensis
CTGCTGGCTTCCCAGTTCATGATTCTTTTTATGGTTTTTCGGTCATACTCGGCAGCACTCAGGGGTTACTTTTGGCTCTAAGATCAGAAATTGCTCCTGGCAATTTCCTGGCTCGGGGAACCATATGGGATGCTTTGATTCGAACTACCATCCTTCTGCATGCAAGGCAAATGTCCTACCTTCATGCTATCTCTCAGCCTCCTGGTTTGTGATTCTTTGTGCCAGCTCTAGGAAAGCTGTATATATCTCTACACAACGTTCTACTAACTACCATACAATTCTTTTTCTTTGTTTTTAATTTATTATAGCAACTGTGATGTAAAAATGTTTACAAACCTGTAAATGGTAGAATTTTATATCTATAACATTCCAAGACCAGTCCCTATGCACAATAGCCATTTCCCTCTGCCATTGTCTCAGTGTCTCTCTTGTCCCCCTTCCCTCCCCATATTCCCTCACCATCCCATATCTCACTTCTCTGGTAACTTCAGTTGTGTTACACCAGTTCTTCCAGTTTGTGACTTTGGGCTATTTGCTGCTTCCTTGGAAAATTAATTTCTTAACTCAGTGGGTGGGACCCAGGATCCAAGTAGTCTCAGCTTCATTGGGTAAGAAAAAAATGGTCAAAACTAAATATCCAAACTAAAATCAATGAAAATACAATCAAGAAACCCAAACTCTAACAAGCTAAACACAAAATATTCTTGTTACTCTAGTACAGTGGTCAGCAGCTGTTTTTTTCAACTGAGCCAAATCTCACCAAAACCACAGTTGGAATTTATTTTGAGAGCCACACAGGGCATGCACTGACAGAGGCTAGGAGCAGAGTCCTGACTCCTGGAGCAGCTGCAAGGCACACAGAAGAGCCAAATTAAAAGTATAAAGAGCCACATGTGGCTCACAAGCCGCAGGTTGCCGACCACTGCGTAGATCAGGGGGCAGAGGGTGGAAGTATAGGATGCATGCTGGGAATGATGGTGGAGGGAGGCCTACACTGGTGATGGGAATGGCCCTAGTTCACTGTCCCTATATGCCTGAAATACAACTATGAAGGGCTTATTGCTAACCCCCACATAAAGAAAGCACGCACCAGACGTTGCTTTTGCCTTCCTGGTGCAGTGCCTTCCTCCCAAAGAATTATTTGTCAAAAGGCCCGTTCAGAGAAGTCAATCATTTGACCCTTTGCGTGGATTATTGGCTATAATTCCAACATGGCTGTGACATTACATTTTCTCTTTATTTAGCCACTATAGAAATTCGGCCTCTGCTTTCCTGCAGAGAAATGCAGAGAATTTCCTGCAAAGAAATGTCGGTACCAAAGCCCGCCAAAAGTTCCCCGCTGGCTGGTTTATTTGTGACTCCTATTTCTAGTATAACCTGGTGCCAGCAGCTTGTTTTTCTGAGTCTAGCTCTATGATGGTAAACAATTATTTCCATCCCCTCAAAAAATCTATTTTCCGGCAACTAGATAAACATCATACATATTTCCATGTCTCTCCTCCTAGTTTCTTGTTAAACCCGTTTTTTCTGCTTACCCAAAAACACCACTAACCTCCAGCAGGGCTCTTTCTCACCTACAGGATAGTCATTTTGATATGTAGATTCTAGGACTGGTCCCCATTGTGCTGCTTCTCCTACTCTTTGTTTTCCCTGAAAACACCCTACATACCAAAGCTCGTGTATAAAAAGTCATCAGCTGAAAAATAAATTTGTCTTTCGTTTCTTGGACGTGAGTCCCCATACATCGTGTGTGGCAATTCATTTTTCACAGTATTATGCCATTTTCACTCACTCGTGCTCCTGCTCTCTCCTCGTGAAAGGTTCCCAGGCCCTAGGAAGGCTCTGCTTAGGGACACTGGCATCTGCAGCAGCTTATAATTCACAATGGTCTCAAAAAATATTTAAAAAGAATTTCTTAACTCTAGTAATGGATTGTAACTTGTTCCAGCAGTTTTCTCTGTGAGTTGGAATAAACATTTTCTAATCCTTAGATGTAACTGTTTATAGATTATTGCAGTCCTTATGTAATATCAAGCATGAACCAATGCAGGTAAGTGCTGAGGACTCTACTAACAGATACAAAGTGCACCCCCTGAAGCAGTGATGCTGACTTTAGGCTAGGTGCCCTGCTTCCTGCTTGGATCAAGTCTGTGTTCGGGGCCAGAGAGATAGCACAGAGGTAAAGCTGTTTGCCTTGCATTCGGAAAGACGCTGGTTCAAATACTGGCATCCCATATGGTCCCCCGAGCCTGCCAGGGGCGATTTCTGAGCGTAAAGCCAGGGAGAACCCTGAGCATTGCCGGTGTGACCCAAAAAACAAACAAACAAACAAAAACAAAAGGCTGTGTTCAAGGACATATGTGATTTGGCAAGTACACAACCTGTTAGGGTCAGCAGAAATCTGATTATTTTTTCCTGTCTACGTGGCAGTGCTAGGACTAATGTCCATGTTTGTCCATTGAAATATAAAATTTTTAAAAGACATTTATGAATGTATTTGGTTCATCACAGTAATTATAAGTACAAGAAAAAATATCTGTTCATTGTACAATAAATGCAGTTAGAACAATCAGGGATTTCAGAACATTATGCCTTGGAATTATAGAGATTTGAAATATAAAATTACTGAAGTTTTTCTAAAGGCATTATTCACAAGAAAAAAATGCCAACTCTCTCCAGGCTCAGAGTGATAGAACAGTGGGGAAGGCATTTGCCCTGCACATAGCCAACCCTGGTTTGATCCCTGACATCCCATCTGGGGTCCCAAGCATGCCACGAGTGATCCCTGAGTGCAGAGCGAGGAGTATTCTTAGTGTGCTGTTGGGTACCGTCCCCAACAGTAATAAACAAAAACTCTTAAATATAACCAAAAAATACTTCAAATTTTAGATCTCAAGCTAGTGTCTCTGGTATTCCCAAGGAAGAACAACTTTACATAACACACTGATACAAAGTTAGCTTTTCATTAGCTATTGCATCTTAAAAAAAGATCAGCAAGCATGTTTCCAACTTGTTATAAATCAAAGTTCTATATTTGTATACTATTTTGTATACAAGAGTATTGTTGATTCAAAATACATTATATTAACCACACAAAATGACATTCTGGTCTATATATGATTTTTTGTTTGTTTGTTTTGGGGCCACACCCAGTGACACTCAGGGGTTACTTTTGGCCATGCACTCAGAAACCACTCCTGGATTCAGAGACCATATGGGATGCCAAGGGATTGAACCTCAGTCCCTCCTGGGTCAGCACGTGCAAGGCAAATGCCCTACCACTGCACCACCACTTCAGCCTCTATTTATGACATTTTTAAGGAGACAGGTATGCAACTCATAGAGGTTGCAAATAAGTGACACCCTGGGTTGATCTGCACCCCCGAATAGTTGCATCAAAGCAGTGAAAAAAAAAGAAGTTCAATTCTCTAAAATAAAGTCATTTGTAAAAGACAGCTCTTTAAATATGTTGACCAGAAACAAAGAAAATATAGTTTCCAGCCTTGCATTTCCATGACCAGGGACTAGATCAGTGCATAGACCATGATTTATAAATAGAAAATTTCTATCTTCTCAAAGGTTTTCTTTAGAACAATCATGTTACAGAATGAATGATTTACATTTTCATTTTAGATAATTATGACTTTTAAAAAAAATCCAAACAATGGGGTCAGAGAGATAGCATGAAGGTAGAGCATTTGCCTTACATGCAGAAGGATGGTGGTTAGAATCCCGGCATCCCATATGGTCCCCTGAGCCTGCCAGGAGCGATTTCTGAGTGTAGAGCCAGGAGTAACCCCTTAGCACTGCTGGGTATGACCCCCCAAAAAAATCCTTCCAAAATCAAAACAAATAGAATTTTCAATGATAATTATTTCATTGTTTGGGTGAGTTTGATGTTTATATTTCTGGTTATACATTATTGAAAACACAATGGTTAGAGATAGTAAGATGTAGAAGTAAGTTCTAGTTTAAGAAGTTTAAGTTATGGGGCTGGAGGAATAGCATGGAGGTAAGGCATTTGCCTTTCATGCAGAAGGTCATCGGTTCAAATCCCAGCGTCCCATATGGTCCCCGGTGCCTGCCAGGAGCAATTTCTGAGCATGGAGCCAGGAGTAACCTCTGAGCATTGCCGGGTGTGACCCCCCCCCAAAAAAAAGAAGTTTAAGTTATGAGGGGCCTAAGTGATAGAATAGTATTTGCTTTGCATGCAGTCAATCAAGTTAAATTCCTGGTCCTCTCTAGGATCCCCTCCGAAAACACCAAGAGTTGCCCTGTGCACAAAACTAGTAATAAGACTGCTATAGACACTCCCAATAAACACCCCCAAGAAATAAAATACTTTTAAGATACTGTGTTGAACTTTAGAAAAGAGAGACCCATTTTAATAAATAATAATTAAATCAAAAGCAATATTTTTGCTCATTTATTGATGTACAAAAATACTGCCAGATATTGAAAGAGACAATAGATTGAATGACTTAGAAAAGCAAACCATTTTTAAAGTCTGTTGGGGAAATGTGTGTATGTATTTGCAAGGAAGATATTCATATATTGCTTACAAAAAGAATTGATATGAGTTTAAAATGATTAGCTTTGCTGATCTGTAGATACACAATATATTACACCACAGTAATAGTGGGTTATGGGAGACAATTTTATATTTCCAATAAATGTACCAATAACCAAGGCAGTTGCTTGGACTAGGATTCTGTCAATAAATAAGAAAGGAAAACACACTTGGAAGAAATATCAAAACAAATTTATGATCCATTAGGGAGAGAGAAGGGCCCAGGATGACTTTGAGATTATTGCTGGAGAAATGAATGGTAATTGTTTAAAGTCACTGGATATTCATCCCCAACACACATAGTAATATGTGCAGATCTTAAAAGAGAAGTACAAATTAACTTGAAAATAAAGTGTTCTGTCTACAAGCATTCAACACCTAATAAGTCATTACTAAGAGAGTAAGGAAAGGGTTCCATAACATACAAATGATAACAAACTGAATGATTAAAATTGCAAGGGGGGATAGTGTTACACATTTAGTGAGAACAAAAGTAAAAATTCAATCCAGGAGAGAACTATTATACATTTTCTGGGAAAAATATATATAAGTAGTTTCACTACAACATACTATTCCATTTAAATAGGAAACATGCTTAAATCCTTTTCAGGAATCCTAAACACTGTTAATTCCAAAAAGAAAAACTTGATGTCCTATTGCAGAAGAATTAATAAAGATGATCATATAGGACTTATATGTACTCTTGAATTAGAAACTCTTATTCGATGCTAAATTGAAAAAGTGCAATACAGCATTATTGCAATGTTTAAGGGTTCTTGCTTACTTATCTGTTTTAGTTTGGGTAAGCATAGCTGGTGGTACCCAGGGCTTCCTCCTCTCTCTGCACTCTGGTATCACGCCTAGAGGGACCGTTAAAGATGCTGGGAATTAAACCCAGATTGTCCAGATGCAAAGCAAACACCCTACCCACTGTACTATTGCTCTGGCCCTGTCATATTTTAAAAGAACAAAACAAGAATCTCTCTACATATATATTTTACAACAATATCAGATATATCAATGGTAGCACCAACATTGAGGCAGCTATTTCACTGGGAAGAAAGGATTGAAAAAACTCGTGTGTGTATTACAAAGCTTACTGATGAATTCAAAGCAACATTTTATGGTTGGTGAAATTAATAGTGGTTTTTATTTCCTTGATTACAGTGCTCTGTAAATATTGCATTTTAGTGGTAATTTTAATACCTCAGAAAATGGGTTTACTAACAATCATCTAAACATATTTTAGATGATGACTATTCACTCTTCTTCCTATCATTGATCATTTGAATGTGGGGTTTTCATATAAAGCACATATTAAATATATGTTTCAAGAAGAACATAAACTGGCACTACTATCTGTCTAACCATAATACTCTGAGACTCGCCTGACTCACCTGCAGCTGTGCCTAAGAAGGCATTTTTTAATCGACTGATTTGTTTGTGTTCACTTCTACCAACTCTTCAGAAGTCGCCATGCAGAAGAGTTATTTCATCTTAAGTCAGACCTATGTTGCTATGTCAAAAGTCAACAGTAAAATGTTATGCTATACAAAAAGCTCAAATTTAAAAAATTCAAGTTTTGTAATTTAGGAAATGTAAAGATTTCCTTGGAAATTTCCTTGGGACTTTGTGTGTGCCACAACAATGGCGCTCAGGGGTTACTCCTGGCTCTGTGCTCAGAAATTACTTTTGGGGGGCTGGAGCAGTGGCACAGCAGTAGGGCATTTGCCTTGCATGCAGCTGACCTAAGATGAACCATGGTTCAACCCCCCGGCATTGGATATGGTCTCCCAAGCCAGGAGCAATGTCGGAGCGCATAGTCAGAAGTAATCCCTGAGCATCACCGAGTGTGTCCCAAAAACAACAACAAAAAATTACTTCTGGCTCAGGGGATCATATGGGATGCTGGGAATCCAACCCGCATCTGTCCTGGGTCAGCCTTATGAAAGGCAAACACCCTACCACTGTGCTACCATTACAGCCCCTTTCCTTGGGATTTGGAATTTAGAAATTTATAATTTCTTTGGGAATTTAGGAAAAGAAGACAAGGAACTTCGAGGCAAGAAACTTGGTTCCCAGTATGCCTAGAGGTTCCATGTTCTGTGCAATGTTAAAGAGTCCCATTTTGTCATGGGAAGGGAGAGTTTCTTCAGTTAAAACATGAGGAATATGGGGGCCCGGGAGATAGCATGGAGGTAAGGCATTTGCCTTTCATGCAAAAGGTCATCGGTTCGAATCCCGGTGCCCCATATGGTCCCCGGTGCCTGCCAGGAGCAATTTCTGAGCATGGAGCCAGGAGTAACCCCTGAGCACTGCCAGGTGTGACCCAAAATCCAGAAAAAAAAACACATGAGGAATATGGAATGAAGTGATAGCACAGTGGGGAGGGCGTTTGACTTGCACACAGATAACCCGGGGTTCAGTTCCATGTCCCATATGGTCCCCTAAGCTTGCCGGAATAATTCCTGAGGGCATAATGCCTGAATACCACTGGGTGTGGAAAAAAAAGTCAGCAAATCAAACAAACGAAATTTATGAGAAAACTAGGGTGTATGTGGAGTCATAATTCAGTGAGGAAGGTGTTGATCTTGTGTTTAGCCAACCCAGATTGGATACCTGGTACCCCAAATAGTCACTCTTGAGTGCAGAGTCAGGAGTAAGATCTAAGCGTTGCCAGGTGTGACCCCAAAATGAAACAAAATAAGAGGTAACTTGGTCAGGACGGTTCCTTGATTAGATTTGCCTTTCCAAGTTTCAGAGGACAGTCACTCAGGACTCCATTCTGCATGTTAATAAGTTTAGTTTCTGCATGCTCCTTGTTTTCTTCTGTGTTGAATCCCTATGTTAATACAAGAGGAGATACTCTGACCATGTTTCAGAACAGAGAAAAAGGCTGACCAGTCTAATGCAACCCCAACTTGGTACATAGGTTCAACCAATATTTTGACCAGGTTTGGGGCCCTGCCTCTACCTTTTCAACTCAAGTCATGACATTCAGTCTGCTAAGTGCCAGCACTTAGCAGTGCTAGTTTTATGTGCTAGTTTTATGCAAAGAAGACATTTCCAAAATTAAAATGTTTAAGGAAAATGATGAATTTATCACTAATAACAGGATACTAAAGCAGACCAAACTAAGTGAACCTAGAGCAATTCAACCTAGCAGCCAAAGGGCAAAGCAGATAAGATGCAAATCCCTTCCATGGGAGCTCACAAAATGACTTGCTTCGTGACCAGGTTTCAGCAGTTTCTAATGGGTCTAGTCTCCTTCATTGCCAGTTTTCTTCCTTCAGGATTTCTTTTCCCTTAATATAAATGTTGCTTGAGAGCTCTGAGTAGTAGAAGGAGTGCACTTCGGGCATGAAAAAGTCTTGTCAACTATTAATCATGCAGCCACATAATGAGCTCAGAACCAGGCATTGAGTCATAAATGCAAACCAAGGACCAAAGGCATACAGAGCAATGGGTGAACATTGACATAAGGTCAGGACACACTTGATGAAACTCTGTAGAAGAACAAACACTAGGGAAACCCCCCAAATAACCAATGGTAGGGTGTTTTTCATGACAAATTGCTACCCTAAAGATTTTTTTGTAGGAATCTACACCCTTTACACTTGCAAAAATTATATACCTCTACAATTCTCCATAGTTCATTTCCTAACTATGTTCTGAGTATGTTTTAACAGTTGTAACCCTAAGAATCTTTGAATTTTAGAAAATGAGATTAATAGAAATCTCTGTGGAATGTATCTTCATAATTTATGGGATATTTTTTCATAATTTCTAAAGCAAACACATTCTGCTCCAGGGTGGACAAAATGACAAATTTCATTGTCCCAGAAAATATTGGTAATTGAAGTTTCCTGCACTCTGGAGTTTCTTATTGATTTTATTTAACCCTTAGGATCCAATTTAAAGTAAAATCTGCTTTGCTGCTAATAAACCAATGAGAAGAATTTGGGGAGTCGAGGAACAGTGGTAACATATATTCAAATGTGGTTGTGATTCCTGTCATTTTCTCCCTTGTTTTATTTTATTTCATCTTTTTTTATGTGGGGGCATATATGCAGGTTCAGTTTCCATTTTTACATCTTTAAAAATGTGCAAGTGGGGCCTGAGTGATAATACAGCATATAGGGCATTTCCTTGTATTGGTTGATCCAGGTTTGATCCCCAACATCCTGTATGATCCCGAAGCCTGTCAGGAGTAATTTTTGAGTGCAGGGACAGGAGTAACCCTTGAGCACTGCTGAATGTGATCCAAAAACCAAACCAAACAAAACAAGACTGTAAGCAACTTAGGGCAGAAGTGTTCTGCCTGTTATTTCAATATTAATTACTATGGACATCCTCAAGTCCTAAAAAGATGGAAGATCAAAAAAAGTTCTCATACTGAAGTGGTTTCCAAGTGAGAATAAAGGCCTCTGTGAATTCCTCTTTATGCTCTCCTGTATTTTTTGAATTTGGAATCAGATTCCCCTTTGGGGCATTTTATTTGTTTATTTGACAATCCTAGGAAATTGTCATGAAAACTAATGTGGTTATTATATGGTTCAGGGGGGCACCACTAAAACACCATGTAAAGTCTAAGGAGGAGTGCAGAAAGAGGAGTGTAGAAAAATGTCCAGCAAACCTTTTATAATTTCTCTCAAATATGGCATAGAAATGAGAAATAAAGTGACTACCCAATGAATGCAAATTCATTGGCTCTGACAATAGGAGAAAGATTTTTTGTCAAGGAGGGTGGAATATAGACTACAAGGAACATGAGGGCAGAGATGAAGAATCCTTGTTACTTGGTGGTAGGAGAATATGTAGTAATTTTACACACCCCAAGCATATAGAGTGATACTATTGAAAGTCACACCCCTCAATAATTTGCTGTTGGTATTGGATCACACCCAGCAGTGCACAGGGCTTTCTTCTGGCTCTGCAGTTAGGTATCACTCTTGGCAGGACTCAGAGGACTGATCTTATGGGATGTCGGGAATCGAAGATAGGTTGGCTATTTGTGAGACAAGCACACAGTCTGTTGTACTATCGCTCCATCCCAATAATGAAATTATTTCTAAATGAAGGAGAAGGTATCCTATCCTTAGATTTTGTCTCCTGAAATCAGCTGAAGTTATATTGAAGCCAGATTCTCCTAAGCTTTTGTTTAACAAACTGTCTACCCTAAATACATGAAGATTAGAATAATATAAAAATAAACTAAAGACCCTTCCTGATTTGTGAATTCTCTCTCCCTTCTCTCTCTCCTTTCTCCCCTCTCTGTGTGTCTCTCTTCTCTCTGTTTCTCTGTGTCTCTGTCTGCCTCTCTGTCTCTGTCTCTCTGTCTCTCTCTGTCTCTGTCTGTCTCTCTCTGTCTCTGTCTCTCTCTGTCTGTGTGTGTCTCTCTCTCCTCTTTTTCTCTCTGATACCCAGTGGCCCTCAGGGGTTACTCCTGGCTCTGCGTTCAGAAATTGCTTCTGGCTCAGGGAACTATTTAGCAGGGATCTAACCCGACTCTGTCCTGGGTCAGCTACTTGCAAGGCAAATGCCCTACAACTGTGCTACCCTCTAGCCACTGATTTTGTTGTTGTTGTTGTTGTTGTTGTTTGTTTTTTTTGGGGGGGGCACACCCAATGACGCTCAGGGGTTACTCCTGGCTATGCTCTCAGAAATCACTTCTGGCTTGGGGAAACATATGGGACGCCGGGGAAAAAAATCTCGGTTCATCCAAGGATAGACCTTGCAAGGCAGACGCCATATCTCTAGCGCCACCACTGCAGCCCCTCCAGCCACTGATTTGCGAATTCTTAAGATCTCATTTAGTGGAGGCCCTATTGTAAGAAAGATTTGTTCTGGGCATCTAAGTCTAGATAAACATTCACTCTCCTCTGCTCCCTCTCATTCTTCTTTGTGCAGAAAATGAGAACTCATGATGTCTATTGCTCTAAAGATGTTTAGAAGACCGAGAATTCATGATGTCTGTTGCTCTAGAAGGTGCTTAGAATTTTCTCACTGTGATGTATCTATTCCCCCGTGTGAATTCTTGTCCATGCATTTGGCTGCTACCCATGCCTCCCTACACCCCTCATAGCTCACTTTCACCTAAGAACAATTGTAAAATCTAATGTTTGATTCCTTCTTACTTCAGAAAATAATTACTATATTTACTCTAGCCAGAACATCACCTTCTACTGTTATTCTTAATACCTTGCCTGGTGAAGACATTTATCTGTGTGAAGAAGTTTTGAAGACACTTTTACTCTAATTCAAAGAAATCCTTCCCTTCCTCCACTGGAAACACAATATTTTGAACAAGTTTTTTTTTCCCTTTAGTATCTCATCTTTCCTACTGTTTTCTCATCCTTTCAAGCCCATCTTCTAGTCTAATCTCAAATAAATTCAAGAAGTTAATCTCAAGAATCTGTAGACAGATCTAAATCTTAAAACTTTTCCACTTCATAGAGTGTTTTCATTATTTCTGACTCTCTTTCTGCATAATGTAAAAATCATCCTAAATTAGAGAAGTCTGGGCCCCTTGGAGGCATAATACCTTATGCTTGACATAGATCTAGTTGCTAATTCATGAAGAATGTTCACTTAAAATCTCTATGCTATTTCCATATTTTTACTATGTCTCTCCTGAGTTATCATAATTGTTTTTAAATGACTCGTTTCAAGGCTTCCTACTGCTATCAAATTTATTTGATATTCTAACAAATATTTGTGGTTCCTGCTCTATGCGTATTGCACAGTGTTAGAGTAAAACAAAGTCAAAGAATACATTGTCCTCTACCTTTACAGAGGTTGATAACCTGTGTGTGTGTGTGTGTGTGTGTGTGTGTAAGTGTGTGTGCATGAATGGACACTCCACCAGTCACATAATAAGAACTTTGACTTTCAGAAAATACTGTATATGGGAAAAATCATAGGGTCTCAGTTATACTACAAGGATACTCATGAGTCATTAAAAAATGCTCTTTTACCCAGAAAAATCATAATTGCAAGTTATTTATATAGACATACCTATTTCATGAACTTGATTCCTATTCTATTTTTTAATTGTAAACTATATCTCTGACACTAGCCAACTGCTTGTATAATGAAAAGGAAAACTACCCATCACATGTCTGAGAATAGCCAACCAAATGTACTTTTCGATTATTAACCAAATTAGGATTTCTTTGCTGTTGTGAACCAATTTATAAAACGGGTGCTAGGATGTGTAAGCAAGTCACATGGAGTCTTTTCTTTTTAATTAATGTAAACTCAAAACTCACTATATCTCTTGTTATATCACCCAATATTTCCATTTTGTGTGAAAAAAAAAAGGACTAGAGTTGGCAGTCACTCAACTTATTGATGCTAAATCTAGAATACAGGACTTTGATGACAAATCAGTAATGCTGATAAAGCAGGGTTAGATAACAGTTAGACTGAGTCATATATATGGTTAATATCTACATAATAATAAGTACATTGTTTTATTATATATCTTAAAACTGTGATTTTTTTATTCTGGTTTTTGGGTCACACTCAGCATCACTCAGGGGTTACTCCTGGCTCTGCACTCAGAAATTGCTCCTGGGAGGATCTGGGGATCATAGAGGATGCTGGAAATCAAACTGAGGTCCCTCCCTCCTGGGTTGACTGCATGCAATGCAAATGCCATACCACTGTGCTATCTCTCTGGCACAAAACTGTGATTCTTAAGACTAATATGTTGAAATAACAGTTGCCTAAAACAACCGTAATCAGAAATTCCTGTGATCTGTTACCAAGAAGGTACTTTGAGTTTACAAGTGTTGACCTTATTTTTCAATATTCTGAATTTACCCAGATGAACAGAGATAATGAAATGTGAGGCCCATTTCAATACAAAGACATGTCTAAGTTTTTTAAAATGTATTTAATTTACAAATAGGAGAGATTTCAGTGTTATAGTGCAGTGTCTTGGTTATGAATGAATTATTAAACTAATTTTAATTGCACAATCAATTCAAAAAATGAATTAGACATAAAAACAGGTGAATTGGTTGCATTGCCAGAGGACAGAAAAAGAAAAGTACTGGTAATTGTTTTGTAAAAATTATATAGAAAATAAAAGTTATTTAATGTCTTAAGGGCACTTAACAACAAACAAGCGAAAACCACTTAATACCAGTATCAATATACAATAAAATCATACAAATAGAGAAAAATATTCCACACAGGTTGATGTTTCATTCAATGGGAACTTGGCAAGGGATGGGAAAAGAGCATTATTCCCAGTTCAGGAATTTAATGTGGGTCTCCTGTAGGGAAAAGTTTGCACTCTGACCCTTTGAACTATCTCCTTGATATCCCTTTTCTCCCATCTAGGTCACAGGACAACAGGGACAATGGTCCTCTCTGTACAGAGAGTTGAGATAGAAAATGTTGATGATTTACTGGGATGCGGAGGGTCCTGCAAGATGTTTGTCTAAGGTATCAATCTTATCTGAAACTCTACTCTCTGAAGTCATCTCTCTGTCTCTGTCTCTGTCTCTCTCCCCTACTCTCTTCTGCCCTCTTGCTTGCTCATTCTCTCTCACTCTCTTCTCCCCACACATGCACCAAGCATTGCTCATAGTTATATTCTTAAGGATTATTCCTGGCAAGTCTGGGGGACCATCTGGGGTGTTAAGAATCTAATTCAAGTAAGTTACATGCAGGCCAATCATCCTACTCATTAATGTTTCAGTTCCCCTATCTATTTTTTTTTATTTTAAACTTTATTCATTGATTGATTGGGTTTGGGGCCACACCAAGCGGTGCTCAGCAGTTATTCCTGACTCTGGCAACCCAGGAATAATGCCCCTGGCATGCTGGGGGACCATATAGGATGCTGGGAATCAAATCCCCTTCAGGTTGGACCCATGTAAGACAAATACCCTATAGCTGAGCTAACTCTCCAGCCCCCCCATCAGTTCCCTTATCTTAGTTAAGTAATGTGTAACTGTATTCAGACTCTACACATCCTTTCATCTTCATCAAAATACTTAATCATATGTTTAAAGTCCCTTTTCCTATAGAAGTTAATACTTAAAGGTTCTATGAATTAGGGTTTAGATACCTTGGGGGTAAAATCTAGTTTATCAAAATAAACACTGTTTATTTTCCTAGAAATAAACATTTCTAAGGAATGGACTGTACAAGGGATAGAGTGGTAGTACAATGGGAAGAGTACTTGCCTTGCACATGTCTGACCCAGGTTCAATCTTTAGCATCCCATATAGTCCCACTAGGAGTGATCTCTTAGCACAGAGCCATGAGTAAGCCCTGAGCATAGTCAGGTGTTTCCCCCCAAAAAACAAAGAAATAAAAAAGGACTATACAATGCAATTAGTAATCCCTTAAATCTCTAAACTAGTTGAAAGTTGAACCCTATTGGATCCACAAGTAACAGTGGTAACATTGGGCAATGTGTCCTTGGTTTTATGCCGATAATTTATTGAATCTGTATCTCAACTAGAAACAACTGTTATCCAGAAAATAGTAGATTATTCATCAGTGTATCTTTTCCTTGGCAAGTCCTTGGGGAGTTATTTAACCACATTAACAGAATGCTAACATTGATCTTTGGAGCTATTCATTAGCAAATTCTTTATTGGCATAAAACCAACCCTTTATTGAAACAATAAGCCTTTAATGCTATGTAAAAGTAGTCAGGTAATAGCAAGAACTGAAAGCAACTAGGCTTGTGGATAAATAGATCAATGGAAAAAGATCCTGATGGTTCAGATTCTTTTCCTTTATTTTTTAATTTGTTTTGTTTTGTTTTGTTTTGGGGGGCACCCGCAGCAATACTCAGGTATTACTCTCTCCTGGCATTTAAATGCTGCGAATTGAACCCAGGTCAGTCACTTCAAGGCAAGCACTTTACCCACTGAATTATCACTCTGCCCTACTTTTTTTATATTTTAAATTGAAGCTCTAATTCTTTATCCTATTTGATGGTGTAGATAGGTAGGTGAGCAAGAAGAAATGTTTCTCCCATATACATAACTCATGAAATTGGAAATTATGAAAAGGGAAGTGGATCATTAAATCCTTGGGAAACTATGTAGCCAATTAACATGTTGGATAAAGATAAATTATTATTTCAAGAGAAAAAAATGGCATACTTTTTAACAGCAGTGGTTTGGGCAAATTTGCCATTCTGCTTCATTTTCTCACCTAGTCCACTGCCTTAGCTTGCCAAATGAATATTTCTTTAATTAGGTCAAAGTCACGTTCGCAGATAACCAACAAGGTTGGGCTACAGTTACTTTTAAAGCAGAGATAGAGCAGCCCTTTGTGAATGGAAGCAGGAGGGAGCACTGAACACCCAGAGCTATTTGAAAGAAGTATAAAAAGATGAAGAGAGGGGCAGGAGGAGGAAGAGAACAGAGTCAAAGAGCAGGCAGGAGGGAAGAGGCTGGAAAGTGTCACTTCTGTTCAAGCAATTAACTAAATTAGAACTCTACAGAATCCCAATCACCTGACTCTTTCAAAGAAATGATGGTAACTTTAATGTTTGTAGGCAGCTAAATCCCAAGAGAAGAAAGCCATTAGATGAGAGCAGGAGACAACTCTCTCCACTGATTAAGTAGAGAAATGTTTCTCATATTCCCCATATGTCAGGTTCATTTTGGAGGTGAATCCATCCGAAGTGATCAGAACTCATTTCCATGCATATGGAACATGTGTCTCTGTCAGCACTGATAAAAGAGAAATATTTTGAAAGATATAATCAAAGTTCAAAAGGGTAGCCTTTCAGGTAAAACATATTAAAGGAAAAAAATTGTAAGGATGAATTTTCACAACCAGCCTTTATCCTCAAATATTCAACCTTAGAAAATAATATTACAGGCACCAGTGCTTTTTTGGAGAAAAACAACAGTGGCTCATGTTCATGCCTATTATTAAATCTTAAATGTTTGGCTCAATCCATAGAAAATACCAGAATAGTAAGCTAGTGATTAATTAATAATGGAACTAACTCAAAGTTACCTCAAAAGTCTGCATTCAAAACAACCACTATCAGAAGATTATTAATAACGTGACAAGCTGTACTTCAAACAATCTCATTGTCTCTAACACAATAAGTGCAAGAGGGAATAATTTTGAAATAAATTCTTCATATCAAAAATAATTAGTTGGCTTCATAATACAAACCCAAGTAATAGCTCTTCCTCAGTGAGCCACCACAAAGAATAAATAGATTCCACTCTTTATTAATGTTTAATTGATTGCACCTTGATTTAGGAAAAGAAAATAGGGCTATCATTTCTGGAAACCAGCAACTTTACAATAAAGATGGACTGAGTTATGTGTGTTTTTCCATTTTATTCCCCCTACTTACATTGATGAATATTGCAAATGTATGTGAAACATATTCCCAAGGAGACTCATATAACCTTCCTTTTATCCTACAGAAATGGGGGTCCCATGGTTCTTAAGAGCATTAAATTAATTGTTAGTAAAGTACTTAGAAGATAAAAAAAACGTAAGTGCTAACTACTAATTAATACTTCTATTCTAAGTATGACCTTGAAAGATGAAAATTGTAGTTCACACAATTAAATATTGGCTATATTTAGCAGTTATAAACACATTTCATGTGAAAAATGAGATTTAGATAGAATAAAGATAAAACATATTATCTAAATACATTGTATTGATGGCTTGAGAAAGTTCACACATTCATGATCTACATATATGGTATAATGCATTTTACACACATATGACACATTCATGAAATCCATACATGTGTATCATTTAAGCTATAATTATTATTGTCGTGTTTTATTTTCTCTTTTTGATGTGTGTGTTGGTAGGTTGGAAGGTTATACCTTCAGAAGGCCTGGAGGTTCCTGGGATTGAATTCAGGACTAACT
>PVKC010025550.1:0-16375 GCA_004027635.1 Crocidura indochinensis
AAAACAAATCCCATTCACATTAGTGTCACACAAACTGAAATATCTTGGAATCCACTTAACTAAACAGGTGAAGGACCTATCCAAAGAAAACTACAAAACCCTGCTTCAAGAAATAAAAGAGGACACACAAAAATGGAGTCACATACCCTGATCATGGATTGATAGGATTAACGTAATTAAAATGCAATGCACCCCAAAGCATTGTACAGACTTAATGCAATCCCTCTAAAGATACCCATGACATTCTTCAAAGAATTGAATCAGACACTCCTGAATATCTAGAGAATCCCTTGGGAAAAGGAATATGGAAGGCATCACTTTCCTTAACTTTAAATTGTATTGCAAAGCTATAGTCATTAAAACAGCATGGTACTGGAATAAAGACAGACCCTAAGATCAATGGAATAGACTTGAGTTTTCAGAGAATGTGCTCCAGATATACAATCAAGTTTTGAAAAAGAAGAAAGAAATGCAAATGAAGCAAGAGAAACCTCTTTAGCAAGTGGTGTTGGCACAACTGGTCAGCCACTTGCAAAAAAGTGAATTCAGATCTCCATCTAACACTATACACAAAGGTCATATTTAAATGGATTAAAGGTCATATTTAAATGGACCTTGAGATCAGACCCAAATCCATAAGGTATATAGAACAACACGTAGTAAAACATTCCATGACATTGAGACTAAAGGCATCTTCAAGGAGGAAACAGTGCACTCCAAATATTTGGAAAAAAAGACAAACAGATGGAACTATTTTAAGCTGAGAATCTTCTGCGCCTCAAAGGAAAAAATGCCTTGCATACAAAACTCCCCCACAGAATGGGAGAAGCTATTCATCCAATACCCATCAGATAAGGGAATAATATCGAAAATATACAAAGAACTGACAGGACTTAACAAGAAAAACATCTAACCCCATCAAAAAAAAATGGGGAGAAGAAACACTTTGTAGAAGAAGAAATACAAATGGCCAAAAGACATGAAAAAAGTTCCACATCACTAATCATCAGGGAAATGCATATTAAACCAACTATGAGGCACTATCTCACACCACAGAGACTGGCAAACATCACAAAGAACAAGAACAATTAGTGCTTATGGGGATGTGAAGAGAAAGGAACTCTCATTTACTGCTGGTGGGAATATCAATTGTCCAGCATATGTAGAAAAAAATATAGATATTCCTAAAAAACTGAAAATTGAGCTCCCATATGAGCCAGCTATACCACTCCTAAGGATATACCCTAGAACCTCAATGGCGAACCTATGGTATGCATTCCAGCAGTGGCACGCGAAGGCCTTGCAGCTGGCACGTGGGAGGGTCTGCAATTAAAATCTGTGGCACATGGGAGGCGAGTGTGCCTGTGTCTGCTTTGTAGTTCACCTGGCAACAGGGTTGGATTGTCCATCGGGAGGACCAGGCATTGTGTGACAATTTGGGCACTCAGGCTTAAAAAGGTTAGCCATCACTGCCCTAGAAACACAAAAATACAAATCAAAAAATCCCTTCCTAATACCTACATTCATTGCAGTGCTATTTACAATAGCCAGACTCTGGAAGCAACCAAGATGCCCTTCAACAAATGAATGGCTAAAGAAACTGGTGCATATATTCAATGGAATATTATGCAGCTGTTGGGAGAGATGAAGTCATGGAATTTTCCTATACATGGATGTACATTGACTCTATTATGTTGAGTGAAATAAGTCAGAGGGAGAGAGGTAGACACAGAATAGTCTCCTTCATCTATGAGTTTTAAGAAAAATAAAATAAATTATTGTAATAATGCCCAGAAACAATAAAGATGAGGACAGGAAGGCTCATGATATGAAGATCACCATAAAGAGTTGTGAGTGTGGGGCCCGGGAGATAGCATGGAGGTAAGGCATTTGCCTTTCATGCAAAAGGTCATTGGTTTGAATCCCGGTGCCCCATATGGTCCCCTGTGCCTGCCAGGGGCAATTTCTGAGCATGGAGCCAGGAGTAACCCCTGAGCACTGCCGGGTGTGACCCAAAAACCAAAAACCGAAAAAAAAAAAAGTTGTGAGTGCAGTTAGAGAAATAACTACATTGACATCTATGGTGATAATATTAATGAGAGAAGTAGAATGCCTGTCTCTAATACAGGTAGGGTAAGGGGAAGAAGGGAGACTGGGGACATTGGAGATAGGAATGTTGCACTGGTGAAGGGAGTGTTCTTTATATGACTGAAACCAACTACAAACAGTATGTAATCAAGGTGTTTAAATAAAGATATTATTTTTTCTTTTTCTTTTTTTCCTTCTTTTTCTTAAAAATATTATTTTTAAAAAAGATAAAAACATTTTTAAAAGGTGACTACTACTCGGAACTGATGAAATATGGTATTTTGATGTAACGGTATATTTCAAATATGTTGCAACATACCAAAATATCTAGAAGATAAATGGATTGGTCATTAGCTTTCATTCTCCTTACTTATATTTTTATTATTTTTGGTATTTTCTCCTACTTAACAAATACTATATATTTTTATTTAAAGTTTATTTTATTGAAATCATTGTAATTTACAAAGTCCTTCATAGTTGTATTTTAGACATACAATATATATCAGGGCTGTACCACCACCACCAACGTTACCTCCAACAATGTTATCAAAGTATCATCACCCTTTGCCTGCTGGCCCGCCAGTATAACAGGCCTGTTTTAAGTTTAGATTATTATAATTTGGGTCTCTTGTTTCTATTGTTGTTGACTTTGGCTTGCATATTTAGTTCCTATCCTTTTTTATCTCCACCAGTGCACCTGAGACCATTTGGCCCCTGTCCTCCATCCTTACTCCTCCCTTTTTAGTTTTACAGAAAAATGCAGAATATGAGGTAAAACAAAGTAATTCGTGTCCCAAGGTTCTATGAAAATATTGGAGCTCTGGGGCCCGGGAGATAGCATGGAGGTAAGGCTTTTGCCTTTCATGCAAAAGGTCATCAGTTCAAATCCCAGTGCACCATATGGTCCCCCGTGCCTGCCAGGAGCAATTTCTGAGCATGGAGCCAGGAGTAACCCCTGAGCACTGCCGGGTGTGACCCCCCCAAAAAAAAAGAAAAAAAAAGAAAATATTGGAGCTCTAAAAGATAAAAGAGAGTAGCAGATTTTTGGCTCAGGCACAGAAAAAGTTAGAGAAAATGGAAAGTAAAACTTCTGGCCTAAAAATAGGATGTCCCTACCCATGAAATATCTTTTTTTTTTTTATGTCGCCCCATTCACAATATAGACTAGGCAAAGAGCCTGGGCTGAGGTGTATATGTGGTGCATTTACTGTACCTCCTCTTTCTATACAGTCAGTGTAAAGAACATAGCCTCTGGTAAGCTTTGGGAGGCCTTATCTTTTTTATTTCTTTTGATTTTATATATATATAATTCACCAGTGCAACATTCCCATCACCAATATCCCAAGTGTCCCTCCTCCCCACCCCACACTGGCCTGTACTCTAGACAGACTTTCTACTTCCCTCATTCAGTCACATTTTGTTATGATAGTTCTTGATGTAATTATTTCTGTGACTGAACCAAACAATCTCTGTGGTGAACTTCATGTCAGGAGCTGGACCCTCTGGTCCTCCTCTATTTTATCTCTGAGAATCATTACACAAATGTTTTACATTTATCTCAAAACCCATAGATGAGTGAGACCATTCTGTGTTTATGTCTCCCCTTTTGACTTGATTCACTCAGCATAATAGATTCCATGTATATCCATATATAGAAAAAGTTTATGACTTCATCTCTTCTGACGGCTGTATAATATTCCATTATATTTATGTACCATAGTTTCTTTAGCTATCATCTATTGAGGGGCATCTAGGCTGTTTCCAGAGTCTGGCTGTTGTAAACAGCACTGCAATGAATATAGGTTTGAGAAAAGGATTTTTGTATTGTAGTTTTGTGTTCCTAGGATATATCCCTAGGAGTAGTATAACTGGATCATATGGGAGCTCAACTTCCAGCTTTTGGAGAAATCTCCATATCACTTTCCACAAAGGTTGGACTAGAAGGCATCCCCACCAGCAGTGAATAAGGGTTCCTTTCTCTCCACATTCCCGCCAGCACTGCTTGTTCTCATTCTTTATGCCAATCTCTGTGGCATGAGATGGTACCTCATAGTTGTTTTGATTTGCATCTCCCTGATGATTAGTGATGTGGAGCATTTTTTCATGTGCCTTTTAGCCATTTACATGAAATATCTTGTCATAAGACCAACTATAGGCTCTGGGCATATTAAGTTGTCTAACCCTAAAGTCTTTTTTCATGGTTCTCAATCATTGTTGTTGCAGTCAAACTTCTGTAATTAAAGCACGTGGGTTTTGCATATTTTTCCTATTTTGAAGTCAGGGTGTCATGGAGTGTCTTCTGGTTTCATCTCACTTTCTGGAGTCTGCAAAACGACTCCCTGCAGTCCCATATCAGGAAATGTCTTTAAGCAGGAAATTCCCTTTCTAATCTCCCCAATATTTACTGTGCCTATGCAAGGAAAAAAAAGAGAAGCACAGATTAATTTTTTTAGTTTTGTTATTGTTGTTATTTGTTGTTGTTTTGTGCTTTGTTTTGTTTTTATTTCAGGTCCGTGGTTATTGAGTTGTTGTTGTCTATATTGCTGTGGTTCTTTTCTTTTCTTTTTTTTTCTCCCTGCTGTGGTACTTTTCAAATTTTTTGTTTGATTTTTTATCTTTTATTTTTTTGTATTGTTGTTATATTTTTCTTCCTTTTCCCTCTCTTCTCTTAAATTGATAGTTATAGCCTCTAAAAGGACTCTTTCCATTTTTTGCTTGCTTGATTTTTGCCCCATTTTATTTTGTTACAGTTTTTCTTTCCTTCAAACAGAACCACATAACTTGAACCATCTTGCTCCTCTTCACAAATGGAGGGGAAATAATGGAGGGTACCAAGTCCAAACAGTCTTATGAACATTAAGTAGAAATAAAGAAATGATCAGACTTAAACACCAAATCCAAAGCCAACGACAATAGAAATCGATACCCAGTTTACAACATGCTAGACACAGAGGGGACAATTTATACTAGCAGTCCAGGGGTTAAAAGAGGGGATATGGATGTATGCTGGGAACAGGGGTGGAGGGAGGACAACATTGGTGTTGGGAATGTCCCTGATCCAATGTCACTATGTATCTAAAATATTACTGTGAAAGATTTGTAATCCACTTTGGTCAAAATAAAAATTAGAAAATAAGAAGCTGTAATAGGTTGTTCCTAAAGAACTTGGATGTATAGAGTGGGGGCAGGATGAGAGTGGTAGGGGACCTTGAGACACTGGTGAAGAGATATTAACATTCAGGTGGTAGATGTGATGTTGGAGCATTGTGTTTTCAAAACTTTGGCATTAAAAATGTTGTAAATTGGGATGCCTTATTTTTATTATATACTAAATATTATTCTACTATTTAAAAACTTGGAATTATGCATTTGGGGACAAAATAGATGGAATTTGAAATGATTATGATAAGTTAAATTTTAGCATAGTCATGTAATCAAAATAAGAAACTGAAAGACGACTACCAAGTGATTATACTCATATTTAGGATATAAATAATTAAAGTGAGTGAACTGACAAAAACCAAAATTGGACAGGAGAGATAATTCAAGTGTTGAAGCATTTAAACTTTATATATATATATGCAAGGAATAAATTTGATCTCTGGAACTGCATACCCACCCAAGCACTGCTGGACATGATCCCTATACAAATTATATTAAAACAAATAATTAAAAATCAAAACTATTATCTTTTTGTGTGTGTGTGTGGTTTTTGGGTCACACCTGGCAGTGCTCAGGGGTTACTTCTGGCTCCATGCTCAGAAATTGCTCCTGGCAGGCACGGGGGACCATATGGGGCACCGGGATTCAAACTGATGATCTTTTGCATGAAAGGCAAACGCCTTACCTCCATGCTATCTCCTGGGCCCAAAATTATTATCTTATAAATAGCAACTAAATTAGGAAAAATGGGTTATTACTAGAAGAAAAGGCTGGTGGTAGAGGCAGAGCAAGATTCAGAGATATTATTTCCTTTAAATCCATAAAGAAAATAAAAGACTAATAAACTTTATTTACAGAGAAAACTAATTTTACATGTCTACCAATACGGGTTAGTTAATGAGATATCTCCATGTTCTTTATTTCACAGTAGACCTTAGGCAATTCAGTATGTTTTATGATTCCATACTATTTACATCTTTGAATAATGTGATTGGAATTAGGATGGGGATTTAATGAACCTATATAATTTTTTAGATAGACTAAACCTATAGTACAATGGGTTTTTGCCTTGCATAACACTGACCTTTGCTCAATCCCTAATACTTTATATGTCCCCCAAGCAAAGCATGATCCTTGAATTCAGAATTATCCCTGAGCACAAAGCCAGGAGTAATTCCTGAACACCCTACATGTGTTTTAAGAGAGAAAACAATTTAGAAAGGATTGTTATTTGTATAATATTGATTCCTCAAATCCATAAGCATAAATATTTTTTTCATTCAATGAGGTCTTTGTCTACTTCCAAAGTGACTATTTAGAATGTTATGGGTCTTTCACATTTTTGCTAATCCTATGATCCTATAGAAAATTGGCAAGACTATTCAATTCTGAGACAATATGAAAATGAGTAATTCATGGAATGAATCTAAATACCTACTAGAAGACAAATGGATAAAAAGAAATTATGCTCTATATACTCAATGAAAACTACTCGGATTAAATACTACGAGGAATAAAAAGCAAACCTTGGGGGGCTGGAGAGATAGCATGGAGATAGGGCATTTGCATTGCATGCAGAAGGATGGTAGTTTGAATACCGGCATCCCGGGACTGGGCGGTGGCGCTGGAGGTAAGGTGCCTGCGCTAACTTAGGATGGACCACGGTTCGATCCCCCGGTTCCCCATATGGTCCCCCGTGCCTGCCAGGAACGACTTCTGAGCGAATAGCCAGGAGTAACCCCTGAGCGTCACCAGGTGTGCCCCCCCCCCCAAAAAAAAAGAATACTGGCATCCCATATGATGAGCCTGCTAGGAGCAATTTCTGAGTGTAGAGTCAGGAGTAACCCCTGAGCGCTGCCAGGTGTGACCCAAAAACCAACCAAACAAAAGCCCACTAAATCAAAAACAAAATACCCTTGGACTTTGAGAAAAATATGGTAATTAATATAAGAAAATGAAGTGAGGGGTGAGGAAATAGGCAGAGAACATCATTTTTTAAATATTTTCATAATTTTTTTGTGACCAAAGTGAATTACAAATTTTTCACAGTAACATTTTAGGTACATAGTGACGTTGAATCAGGGGGATTCCTACCACCAGAGGTGTCCTCCCTCCACCCTTGTTCCCGGCATGTATCCCATATCCCCCTTCTTTGCCCCCAGGCTACTATAATATACTACACAGTGGTTCCCTCTGTGTATAGCTAGATGTAGAATGGCTATCGATTCTGTTGTCGTTGACTTTGGATTTGGTGTTTAAGTCTGATCATATTAAATTTATACTGAATGTTCATATGCCTGTTTGGTTTTGATACCGTCCTCAATTCTTTTTTCTCCTCAATTTATGAAGCAGAACAAGATGGTTCAAGTTATTTGGTTCTGTTTGAAGAAAAAAAATCAGGAGGAGTCTTTCTAGAGGTAATACATATCAATTTAAAAGAAGAAAGGAATAAAAGAAGAAAAACATAACAAAAACAAAAATACAAAAAACAGAAACAAACAAAACAAAAACGACAAAAAAGAAAAATCAAACAAACAAAAAAATGAAACCAGCAACTACAAAAAAAGCACCACAGCAATAAATACAACAACCAAACAATAACCACAGCATGGAATCAAAAGAAAAAAAAGAGAAAACAAAACAAAAAATTGTGCTTTTTTTTTCATAGGCACAGTAAATATTGGGGAGATTATAAAGGAAATTTTCCTGGCCTAAGAGATACAGGTATTCTCCACCCTTGAAGCACACTGTCATGGGAATAACTACAGGCTCCGTACATGCTTCGTACATGCTCTTTTTCACACCCCCAGGTAATTTCAGAAACTTTCTGCTCAGTTATGGATGATAAAATCAGGCCTTTGTAACTAGAGATCTTTTTTGGGGGGGAGGGGGGAGTTTTGGGTCATACCTAGCAGCACTCAGGGGTTACTCCTGGCTCTAAGCTCAGAAATCGCTCCTGGCAGACTCAGGGGACCATAAGAAATGCTGGGATTCAAACCACCATCCCTCTGCATGCAAGGCAAATGCCTACCTCCATGCCATCTCTCTGGCCCCTGTAACTAGAGATCTTTATATTTGTGCCATTCATAGGATGAAGCCAGGGATAGAGTCTTTCTTTACGGTTCTAGAAATTCTGTTCCATCACTGTTGTTTTAATCAGTCTTCTGTAAATGGTCTTGGATTTTGCACCAATCCTAGGACAAAGCCTAGGATAGTCTTTTATCATGTTTCCAGAAGAGAACATCATTTTGATAGTGCAGTAAGTCTAGAAGCTTCGTGGTGGGTGCAATGAAATGCTTACACTTATATGTAAGGCTGCACTCTGCAAATTGATAGTACAATAATGAATGATAGTATTGTGATGAGTCAATAAAATTTGATTTAGACATATATAAGCAGTCTATCTGAATGTGTAATAATTTATTTGTTAAAAAAGAATATTTTGGCTAGCAAACTATAATAACATGGTTTTGAGTTGCCTTTGAACACTTTGAGTAGATAAAAATATCCTTGTAAGGGGAATAAACCTTGTAACATTATTCCATATATATGACATTTTCCAAACCTTGGGGATTTGCTCTTTTTAAAAATTAATTGGTACTATCAAGCCCATTATAATATGACATTGACTTTTTGTCTAAAAAATTGAGCAGAGAGTATAAAGACATCATGGAGCCATGACTTCTGCTGTGGTCAGTGAGAAAGAAGCAAGGAGCCCAACAAAGTAGGTTAATAAATAATCCATTACATTTAGTGGTTATGGTAGAAACAAATATTGAGGCACAGATATTTTTCTAAAAAGCCTGAGAAGAAAACTTTCAAGAAAGTGAGTAATAAGAGTAACAGTCCAAACCAATATTTGATAGTAACTGATTAAGAGAAGAAAAATTCAACCTCCCAGAAGTGACAAACTATCCACCTAAATGAGAACATTATCTTAATCATTGCAGGTTGATTAATAATCTCATCTTAACTTTATGAATTCTTTATGAAATCCTCACTTTTCTGCAAGGAAAATAGTAGTATCATGATATATGGTTAAAGAGATACTTTATAAAATAAGAGCAAGGTAACATTCAGGAACATGCAAGATTATGAGAACCTCAAAAACATTCTTTCTCATCTCTGTTTCTGATTTACTGTGTGTTTATTTATTTGTCTATTTATTTATTTATTTATTTTTGGTTCTTGGGTCACAACCCGGTAGTACTCAGGTTACTCCTGGCTGTGCACTCAGAAATCACTGGTAGCATAGGGACCACAAGGGATGCCAGGATTCGAACCACTGTTCATCCTGGAGTGGCTGCATGCAAGGCAAATGCCCTACCACTGTGCTATTTCTCTGGCCCCTGTGTGTTTATTTTTTTTTCTGTGTGTTTATTTTAATCTCAGCTTCTTTTGCTTTTTCTTAATATAACAGCTCCACAGCACTATTGTAGACTCATCTAATTCTTTTGGTCTGGATTATAATGACATGAAGAAAATATTATGGTTGACCCATCCGATTCCTGTGCCCACTTTTGGACTTAACAATTGTCCAATGTACCAATTGTACCTATCAAATGGACGAAACTGCATATTTTCATATGCATATCTTAGGAAAGTTTCTATTGATATAAAATTATATTAGATAATATAATTATATGTAGAACATTATCATAAAAATGTAAAGTATAATTATACTGCTCAATGCTGAAATTTGTAACCATAGATTACTTGGAGTGTAAATTACTTTCATGCTAATTATATTACTTTATGAACATTTGAAATATTTTTCCTTCCCTCCCTCTGTTTTCTTCTATATATTAATTATATACAATTATATAAAATAGAAATAAATAGAAAGAGTCCTATAAAATGGAATCAATTTGCTTCATCTTACATTTGATTCTACACCCTTATCCTACAAAGGATGGAGTAAAAGAAGGGTAGGACTTCTAAAGACCAGGTCTCCTAATAGGTAAAGAAGAGTATCAGAAAAGGTCTGAGAGAAAGGCTGCTAGTTAAACAAAATTCTTCCAGATTTAATATTAAATATATTAAAACAATATAGATAAGTACTAAACAAGATTTTGAATTAGATAATGGCTGTATTTTTTTTGTTTGTTTTTCGGGCCACACCCATTTGATGCTCAGGATTTACTCCTGGCTAAGTGCTCAGAAATTGCCCCTGGCTTGGGGGGACTATATGGGACGCTGGGGAATCCAACCGCGGTCCTTCCTTGGCTAGCGCTTGCAAGGCAGACACCTTACCTCTAGTGCCACCTTGCCGGCCTCAGTGGCTGTATTTTAATTTTCTATGGCAATCCTTCTGTGAGGTTGGGGCAAGGACAAACTGTACACCACCCTGAAGAAGATGTTTTGCATTGTCTGTGATCATTATTTTCATTGTCACAAAAAAGCTTTGGTGAGCTGTGCATATAGGAATTATGGGCACTGTATTCTAGTAAAAAGAAACTTGCTTTAGAACATATGGTTTCTGAACTATAGACTTTTTTTTTTGGTTTTTTGGGTCACACCCGGCAGTGCTCAGGAGTTACTCCTGGCTCCATGCTCAGAAATTGCTCCTGGCAGGCACGGGGGACCATATGGGGCACCGGGATTCGAACCAATGGCCTTTTGCATGAAAGGCAAACGCCTTACCTCCAAGCTATCTCCCGGGCCCCTGAACTATAGACTTTTATCAAATTTCCTGAAACTTCTTATACTATAATAACATACATCAGGAAAATATATAATATTTTTATGGAAATGCTGTTCCAGAGATTTGTTTTGTTGCCACATTTAATGATCCTCAGAGACTTTACTGGCTTTTTATTTAGTGGCCAATCCTAGCAGGGTCCTGGGGATCAAGTAGTACTAGAACATAAACTCAGGTGTCCCATAAGTAAAGCATGCATTCTAATCATTGAGCTATGTCTCTAGTCCCTTTTTCTTTTTTTTTTTTTTTTTTGGTTTTTGGGTCACACCGGCAGTGCTCCTGGCTCCATGCTCAGAAATTGCTCCTGGCAGGCACGGGGGACCATATGGGGCACCGGGATTCGAACTGATGACCTTTTGCATGAAAGGCAAACACCTTATCTCCATGCTATCTCCCGGGTCCCTAGTCCCTGTTTCTTATACTTGAAGTTACAGCATTTAATCAGTGACAAAATTTAAATTCCATTCTACTTTATACTTAAAATTCAAATGGCAAAGATTGATGGTCTTACTTGTAACTTTCTGTTTTAATTTAAGTAAATAATTACTTGGTGCTTTTTTTTAAAGTGAGATATCATTGATATTTCTGATACACTAAGCTTAAAAACCATCCTAGATTGTTCAGTTTTGACACAACTATAAAATCATGATATCCAAACCTTTAACAACCAAACTTAAAAAGGAGTTTCTTATGACAGGCTAGTGATGGAGAGTAGTGATATGAGTTGGACTCTAGGAACACTGATAGATGAAAGTTGACAGTAATGGGATTGCTGCTGAAATATATATATGTTATATATATAACTTAACTGTGAGTACTTAGTAAATAATGATGTTTTAAGTTTAGAAATGTTTAAAAGATAGGTCAAAGGAAAAATCTTAGAGCACAATAAGTTCATGATAGCTTATTGTATAACTCACAATATATTTTCACAAGCTTGATGACAGTGCATTGTAGAATTTGAATAGCTAGTGTTCTACTCAAAGATATTCAAATGCTTTTGAAAGAGAGATAGAGAAGGAGTCATTAAAATAGAGCAACTTGATGATACTAGAAGAATATAAGTCATAAGAAATCAAAATGAAACCATATTATTGAAAGCCATTAATAGTTTAGAATAAAAATAAATATTATTGTAAACTAGGTAATAAGAATATAAGAGTAAGTGAAGTAGGCAGGTAAAGGTGAAGTTAGTCACAAGTGGGGATGTACACACATGCAAGAACAAAAGTTAAAGAACCTACTTGACCTTGAGAATTAAAAGGATAAATTTTCCATTTCGATTTATTATCTTCTACAGAAAAATATTTTCCCCAAAACTGTTTTTAAAAAAGGTCATATGGGGCTGGAGCAGTGGCACAAGTAGTAGGGCATTTACCTTGCACACATAACCTAGGAAGGACTGCGGTTCAAGCCCTGGCATCCCATATGGTTCCCCAAGCCAGGAGCGATTTCTGAGTAACCCCTGAGCATCACCGGGTGTGGCCAAAAAAATTATATGGATAGATATTCTATTTATAGTCAGTACAGTCATCTCTTCCAAAGATATATTATTGGTTAGAGATAGGTAATTGATGGAGGAAATGCAACATGGGAACAATATACATCATCCATAAATTTGACCTTCTTGTCTAGATGAATAAAACTGATTAGTGATAGCACGACCATAGAGGAACAGTATAGATTGATTTAGGATTTATTTTAGAAGCACACTGAAAATGGGACAACTCTGAAAAGCAGAGGGACTCATTCAAGTCTGAGAGTACAAAACCTTTATTTCAGAGCTTCTCTCCACAACCAGTTGGTGTTTGCAAGGGAGGAGAAAAATGCTGTTGGCAACAGTAACTTAAGGAAAATGCTTTTGTTTTGTTTTGTTTTGGGGGGCCACACGCAGTGATGCTCAGGAGTTATTCCTGACTATGTACTCAGAAATCATCCCTGACTTGGGGGACCATATGGGATGCCGGGAGGATCAAACCGAAGTCCGTCCTAGGCTAGTGTGGGCAAGGCAGACTCTTTACCACTTGCGCCACAGCTCCGACTCCAAGGAAAATGTTTTGAAATTGAAAGCAAAGCAGTTCAGTTCACCATTATAATGTGCAACATCTGGAACTACCTCATTTTAATTTACTTATTCATAAAATGTAAATAATAAATAAGTCCATGATTCCAATTTGATAGTACAATAAGTCGTTTATTGATACTGTTTTTAGTCATACCTAGCAGTGCTCAGGGGATTACTTATGGCTCTGCATTCAAGAATCACTCTTGGCAGGCTCAAAGGACCATATGAGAAGCAAGAGATTGAACTTGGGTCAGATAGAACTTGATTGAACTTAGCTCCTGATGCATTATCATTTTTATTGAGAATTTTGAGGCTTGATTCCTGCTGTGTACACTGGCACATAGCAGACATTGTGCATTCTCTTTTCTGCTGTGTCCTGGACCTTAAACCACACCATTCAGATCATTCCCTGAGGGCACTCCTTCACTGGTGAGCTGTACCCACCCACAAAGGGCGGAGCCAGAGGATCATGGCCACTCCACTTGGCAACTGTGCACATCTCCTAGTCAATGAATCCCAGCACAACAAGTAGAAAATGTCACACCATAGCTGTGACAATGGGGAACCAATGTAGGCCAACACCATGCATAGAGAATGAAAACAGCAGCTCTGATGACCCGAATAGTGCCAACCACCTATTTAGCCTCTCAAATAAGAAGTTTAGAGAAGAAATATGGAAGATACTCATAGAAATCAAAGAAAGCATAGGGCAAGCTGTACAATTCACAAATAAGAAGAGGATATGAAGATAGAAACAGAAGACTCCAAACCAAAATAATAGGACTGAAAAACTCAGTAAAAGAAATAAAAGAAATAAAACCTCACTGGAAAGCTTCTCCAAAGAGTAACAGCATCTGAGGAAAGAATCAGTGAGCTGTACAATGAGATGTATAATAACTCCATACAACAAAAGAGATTGGAAAAGTTCCTTAAAACAAATGGTCAGACAACGGAAAAAAATTCTCAAAGAACGTGAACAGACAAAAATACAAGTCTTTGATAAAAATTAACAGAAATAACATAATCATTGGGGTCTCAGAGACCCAGAAAGAAAATACCCATGAAGAATCTATAGTCAAGAACATCATTACAGAGAAACTTTAGCTCCCAGAGCTAAAGACTGCATGCAACCAAATCCTGCATTCCCAAAGAGTACCAGCTAAAGAAAAGCATACCAAGTACATCTTAGTCACAATGATGAATCACAATGATAGGGATAGAATACTGAAATCGCAAGATCCAAAGGTGAAATTACATTCAAAGGAGCATCCTTAAAATATACAGAAGACCTGTCACAAGAAACTCTCAAAGCTAGAAGGCAGTGGTGGGATATATTGACAAAACTCAACAAAATGAATGTCTAGAATGCTGCACCATCCAAACTTTCATTCAGATTTGAAGGATATATATATATATATATATATATATATATATATATATATATATATATATATAACTTTACAGACAAATAACAGTTTAAAAATTTTGCAAACTCAAAACCACCCTTAAAAGAAAAAGTGAAAGGTCTGCTTTAAGACAGACCAAGAGACACACAGAAGTCCTATGTAATGATGACACTAAATTCCATGACAATTATCTATCCCAATGTCAATGGACTAAATGCACCAGTTAAGAGACAAAAAAATGGCAAAATGGGTCAAAAAGCTGAATCCAACACCCTGCTGCCTACAGGAAACACATCTGAATAGCTAGAGCAAAACAGACTCAAAATCAAAAGTTTGAAGACAATTATCAAAGAAAACAACTCCCTTAAAATAACTAGAGTGGCCATATTAATATCAGAACACAAACTTAGATTTAGAAAAGTTATAAGGCACAAAAATGGACATGTCATAATAATCAGGGATATGTAAAACAGGAAAAATTAACACTTCTTAACATATATGCACCCAATGAGGGACCAGCAAAATATTTAAAATGATTTTTGACAAATATGAAAGAAGACATGAAGATTAATAGTGGGAGACTTCAACACTTCCCTGTTACCCACCCCTTGATAGGTCAACCAGGCTGAAACCCAACAAGAATATACTACTTATGAAAAGAGAAGTAGAAGAGTTGCCTAGTGTGTATATGTATGTATATGCGTATATATATATATATATATATATATATATATATATATATAGTACTCATCCCCAGAAAACTGGATACACGTGCTTCTCCAATGCACATGGGTCATTCTCACATGCTCATATGCTGGCCCATAAAACATACCTCCATAAAATCAAGAGGATAGAAATTGTACAGATAGATCACAACACACTGAAATTAGAAGTGAACTACAAAGGGACACAGAAGAAAAACGTTAGCATCTGGAAACTAAAAAGCTCACTACTGAACAACCAGTGGGTCAGAGAGGAAAACAAAACATTCCTGGAAACAAATGTGAATGAAGACATAAATTATCAGTATTAAGAGGAAAATTCATAGCTTTTCTAGAACACATCAGATAGGAAGATGGGGCCTACATAAATAACTTGATGGCCCAGTTTATTAAATTAGAAAATGATCAACAAAATGAATGCAAATAGGTAGGCAGAATGAAATAACACAGCTTAGAGCAGAAATCAATGAAATGAAAATCCATAAAATGATCTGAAAGATCAACTAAGGCAAAAGTTGGTTCTTTGAAAAAATAAACAAGATTGATAAACCTAACAAAACTTACAAAGAAAAGGAGAGAGAAACTTAATAAATCAGATTAGAAATGAAAAGAAGATCACTACAGATACTACATAGATTCAAAGGGTAATCAGAGATTACTTGAAAAACTATGCCATGAAACATAAGAACCTGGAAGAAATGGATAAATTCTTGAATGGACTCTTACAATCTTCCATCCTGGTTAAACCAGGATGATTTAGCAAATCTAAATAGACCCATCACTATTGAGGAAATTAAAATGGTAATCAAAAGTCTTCCCAAACACAAAAGCCCAGGCCCAGATGAATTCCTTAACAAATTCTTTTAAACCTTTCAAGAGGAAATGGATCCAATGCTATACACCATGAATAAGTAGGTTTTATTTCATGAATGCAAGGATGGTTTAACATATGTAAATTAATTAAGATAATACAGTATATCAACAAAAGGAAAAATAAAAACCAAATTATAATATCAATAGATGCAATGAGGTGGGAAGCATTGAGTTGGACTGAGGTGGGACTGGAAACAGAAAGGCTGCTGAGAGCTTTATGGCTCTGAGCCATGAGAGCACTGAGGAAGTGCAAGGTTGTCTGGAATGTGCGACTGTGTCATGGATGAAGGAGTTCCAGCCTTTAAAGCCCTACTGAATTCAAGTCACTGGAGAGCTCCCTGAAGGAGCAGGTTGACTG
>PVKC010025551.1:0-16431 GCA_004027635.1 Crocidura indochinensis
CATGTTCAACGCATTAATACTAGAATAAAGTCTAAATTCACAGAGAAGATGCTAAATGAGGATAAATAAAGGAAATAAAATATTGGCCATCGCATATGAGGAAAGAAGATTTTGGAGAAACATCTTCAGTAGGATCTCTAGTAAAAAGATTACAATAAGGGTCAGATAATTTTAACTTAAACAGAAACTTATAATTATATATTTATTTTGCCTTTTTATTTAAACACAATTCATTAATGCTAAAGAATTAAAATTTTCACAACATATAAGAGAATAAATAATTATTTATAAGTAAAAAACAGCCAATGAGTCTTGACATATATCTATATAGATAGGTACAAGTTTTAACTAGTGGAATAGGTACATGTAGTCTGAAATTAGTAAAATTGGAAAAGCTGAATAAGAATAAGAATTCATTGCATAAGCTTGTTATATGCAAGTTCTTACTATACAAGTAAGAACTATACAAATAGAACTCATATCACTATTCCTATGGAAAATATTTGATTTATAAATATAATTGGATTATTTATGGGGCTATTTTGGATTATCAAAATCTTTGTTTTCTCTATTTACTGTTATTATATAATTACTACCACTTATTTATTCTAACTAGGTTTCATCTAATAAGTTAAATTTTGCAAATAGTTAAAACAGTAAGAAAGGGCATTTAAAGGACAAAGAATGCATTCAAGTTTATATTCAGAGCACATGAAAGTACAACACAGAACGCTAGTTTCTTGGAGAGCTTTTCTTTGTGCTATTTATTAATTCCATCTGTAATTGTACAAGATTTTATATATTCTTAATCCCTTATATTTGGAATACCTATATCTATATATATCTATACCTATATCTAAAATCAAATACCAATCTAATACATTCTTTTTATCATCATTTCTGGTTTTAGAGCTTTGGCTTTATCTCTTATCTATGCTCTCGAGTTAATCCAATTTTTTCAACTTTAATCTCCTTATAAAAACAATAGAACAATAGAATGTAGTGAATATATTAAAGAGCTTCTAAAAGGTCAAATAAAGTAAAGTGTATGAAACAATTTTTCAATCTATAAAACTCTGCAATATATTCTTTACTTTTCATCTACTGAAAAGATTGAAATCTGATGTTTATTAGAAAACTGTTTAGCAGATAATGTGTGCAACTAAGATTAGTTTTTCTCAAGTTTAAGTTGAGTTTAGGAGGAAATGGGTGGGAATCAAGAGTTCTTGATAGAGTGATCATCTCCAACTATCATTGTCATAGTAGACCCTTCTCTACTTTACATGTACTCACTGCTCTTTGTGGCAAACTTACTACACCGTGCTGGAGTGCTTGGGACTGGGCAGGAGTTGCTGGACACAGGAAAAGAAGTGGTGTCCTCTAGGAAAGTGGGCACTAGAGTTAGTGAATTGTGACTAGACCACACAGCAGGAGATGAGTTTGGATCTAGCCTGTTTATTCACTCAAAGATCAGGGTTTTTATACATTTACTTTATCAAGTCATTCTGAGTTAGGAAGGAAGAAGGGGATGATCAATAGTTTACATAGCAGAAAAGCACATAGCTTCTGTGAGGTATAATTAATCATTGAGACATTCTATAGAATACATTGACATCTTCTTTAATACAATGATACAATACTTAATTGATTTTTACCAGAGACATCACTTATTTTTGGCCTAGGATTTTAAAATGCCCTAATATCCCAAAGTCTTCTAAGTCTGCTGAACCAGCTTTAAATGCCCAGTTCCTCTTTTCCAGGGGTCTTTTGTGCGGACATTTACTGTGTGCCTAAATTATGTTTTGCTTAGATGAAAAGATTATCTTTAAAGCAAAGTGGTTCTGTATCAGGGCCAGATGCTCTGATTCTTTAATAATTTTCACATTCTTATCTCCTATAGCATTCCTATACTGATCAGGAAGGTCTGGAATAACGAGGCCTCAGATTATTTAATTGGTAACTAGGAAACAGTCTTTATTTACAGAATAAGATTTAGAGGAACTCAGAGAGATGTTCTTAGGATGTTAGTAATATTATGTCTCAAATGAGAGGGGTGAATTTATGCGGCAACCTCTATTAATATCCCCTATACCCTAAGCCTCTCATGGCAATTGTGGGTACAGGCAACCAAATGTTTTTTTAAGCCTAGTGCCCTCTCTTAGTCTTGGGTTCTAGACTAGGGATTTTTTTTTTCTGGGTATATTTTGAGCATTTTATTCTTTCTTTCTTTTTTAATTTTTATTTTGACCAAAGTAGATTACAAATCTTTCACAGTAATTTTTTAGGTATATAGTGACATTGAATCAGGGATATTCACACCACCAATGTTGTCTTCCCTCCACCCCTGTTCCTGGCATGCATCCCATATCCCCCTCCTTTACCAACTGGATTGCTAGTATAAGTGGCCCCTCTGTTTCTAGAATGGTGTAGAGTGGGTGTCAATTCTGTTGTCATTGGCTTTGGATTTGGTGTTTAAGTCTGATCATTTTTTTATTTTTACTTAATGTTCATATGACAGTGTGGTCTTGGTACCCTCCATTATAAAGGAGGTAAAATAAGATGGTTCAAATTATGTGGTTCTGTTTGAAGAAAGAAAATAAAAGAAAAAAATAAAATAAATAGGGCGAAAATCAAGCAAGCAAAAATGGGAGGAGTCCTTCTAGAGGCTATAAATATCAGTTTAAGAAAAGAAAGGGAAAAGGGAGAAACATAACAACAATACTAAAAAAAATAAAAAACAAATGAAAAAAACTCAAAAAGCACCACAGCAATAAAGACACCAGCCACACAATAACCACGGTCCTAAAATAAAAAAGAAAACAACAACAACAACAACAAAAAAAACAAAGCACACTCAAAAAAAGTAAACCCACGGACAAAAAAAAAACAAGCAACAAACAAAAACAAAAGCAACCTCCCCCCAAAAAAGTTAATTGTAATTCTTTTTCTCTTTTTTATTTTTCTTGCATAGACATGGTCAATATTGGAGAAATTTGAAAGGGAATTCCCTTGGCCTAAGAGATACAGGGTTCCTCAACCATTGAAGTATACTGTCATGGGAATAACTACAGGTTATTATACATATTCTTTTAGTCTCCCCTTGGTCCTTTGGTGATGTCTAGAAACTTTCCTCTCCATCGTGGATGATAAAATTCTGCCTCTGTAGCTAGAGATCTTGGTGTTTGCATAGGTCAAAGGATGAAGTGTAGGATGGAGTCTTTCTTTATGGTTCTAGGAGTTCTGTTCCATCATTGTTGTTTTAATCAGTCTTCTGTAGTTGACGATCTTAGTTTTTGCTCTGATCCAAGGACAAAGCACAGGATAATCTTTTCTTATGTTTCCATAAGATCTGCTCAGTTGCAGGCTCGGAATTCTTATAAAGAGGTCTTTATACTGGACCTACTGAACCTTATTTCTATTGTCTCTGGATATTTTTCCATATTATCTATTGTTTTTACTATATTCTACAAAGAGTGATGTTAATCTGCCTTTTTTCCCTTCAAACTCATTTCACTCCACATAATAATCTTCATGTTCACCCATGTATATGCAAATTTTATGACTTCATTTTTTCTTAATGGCTGCATAATAGTCCACCATGTAGGTGTAATACATACCTTTATCTACTCATTTATTCTCAGGCAAGTGGGTTGTTTTCAGATTATGATTATTGTAAATAGTGCTGCAATGAGCATAGTAGTGCATTTTTGTATTGTTCTTTGGTGTTTCTGGGGAATATAACTAGGTATGGTTTTGCTGGATGATATGGGAGCTCAATTTTTAGCCTTTTGTGAAATACACATTTTTTTTTCAAAAGAATGGGGCAGTTTTCATTCCTAGCAGCAATGAATGATAGTCTTTTTTGCCCTACATCCACACAAGCACAGGTTGTTCTTGATTTTTGTGATGGGTGGCAGTCTCTTTGATGTGAGAAGATATCTCATTGTTTTTATTTATGTCTCCCTGATACTTATTGATGCGGAGCATTTTTGTGTTATTTTTTTGGGGGGGGTTGGGTTACACCTGGCAGTACTCAGAGGTTACTCCTGACTCCATGCTCAGAAATTGCTCCTGGCAGGCACGGGGGACTATATGGGGCATGGGGTTTCTAACCGATGACCTTTTGCATGAAAAGCAAACGCTTTACCTCCATGCTATCTCCCGGGCCCCCTTGTGTTATTTTTTTGACCATCTGTTTTTCAAAAGTAAAATTAAGAGGAAAATTTATAGTTATACACATATTCATCAGAAATAAAAAAGGCCTACATGAATAACTTAATGGCACAGCTTAGGAAATTGGGAAAAGGGCAACAATGAAGAGAAAATAGTTAGTTGGAAGAAAATAATAAAATAGTAGAAATTAATGAACCAAATATCCTAAAAATACAAAGATCAATGAAAGCAAGAGTTGAGTCTTTGAATAAATAAACAAGATAATAAACTATCAGCCAGACTCACAAAGAAAGGGAGAGGAAAAAAGTTATTATATAGAATCAGAACAGAAAAGGGGGATGTCATTGCAGATACTACAGAAATTCAAATGGTAATCAGAGATTACTTTGAAAATCATTATGCCATAAAACATAAATACCTGAAAAATGAAAACATTTTTAGACTTTTACAGCTGTCCAAGGTTGATCCAAGATGATCTGAAATTTAAGAACAAGCCTATTACTATTGAGGAAATAGAAGTATTAATCAAAATGTTTCTAATAGCAAAATACCAGGTTTCTATGGATTTACTTGTGAATTCTTTCAAATCTTTAAAGAGGATCTACTGCCAAACCTCTTTAAACTCTTCCAGAATATTGAAGAAACAGAAACACTCCCAAATAGTTTCTATGAAGTTAATGAAACTATGATTCAAAAAGCAGATAAAGATACAAAAAAAGAAGAGAATTATAGGCTCATATCCTTAATGGCTATGGATGGAAAGATCCTCAATAAAAAGTTAATACATAGAAACCAACAACTCATCAAGATAATAATACAGCAAGACCAAGTAGGATTCATTCCAGATATGCAAGGATGGTGCAAGTCAATCAATATATTATACCATATCAATAAAAACATAAAACTATGATTATATCATTAGATACTGAGAAAGCATTTGACACGACAGCACCCATTCATGATAAACAAATCACTTAACAAGATGGGATTTGAAGGAGCATTCCTCAATATTGCTATAAACCCATAGCAAGCCTAAACTCAATAGCAAAAAGCTAAACCCTTTCCACTAAAATCTGTCACAAGGAAAAATTGCCCACTCTCAGCAATTCTATTCAATATAGTACTTGTGCTTGTTTTAGCAATTAAACAAGCAAAAGACAACAAGAATGTCACATTGGAAAGGAAGAAGTGAAGCTCTTGTTGTTTGCATATGACATGGTACTCTATTTAGAAAATCCCAAAGACTCCACAAAAACAGTTTTGTTATGCAAAAATCAATGACGTTTTGTACACAAATAATGAAAGAGAAGAAAACAATATTAAAAAATATCCCATTTACAATAGTGCATTAGAAAATAAAGTACCATGGAAACAATATAAAGAATGGAAAAAGCTATATAAAAAATTACAAAACTCTCCTTCAAGAAATAAAAGAGGACAGGAGGGAGTATATATATATATATATTATTCATGAATTGCGAAGATTAACATTAAGTATCAATACTTCCCAAAGCATTGTACAGATGCATGCTATGCATATAACAATTCCCATAACATTTATAAATATGTAGATCAGATGTTCCATATTTATTGTAAATAGAAATAAATAAATAAATACAATAAATTTATTGTAAATAGAAATAAATGTCCACAAACAACTAACGCAAGTTTTGCAAAAAATTAATGAAAGTTATGACTCTCTCCAAAAGCTAAACGGGAGTGTTTAACATATATTTAGGTCAATGGAATGGACTTGAGTATTCAAAGATGGACCCATAGCTTTACAGAGGAGCAATAAATACAATGTGGAGAAGGGAAACCTCTTCAACAAAGGGTGCTGGGAAAACTGGTCAACAACTTGCAAATAATAAGTGAAATCCTATCATTAATATCATGCACAAAGGTAAAGTCAAAAATGGATTAATGACTTTGATATCAGACTTGAAACCATACAGTACATCGAATAAAGCATAGGTGGAACATTGTGTGACATCGAAGTTAAACGCATCTTCAAGGATGAAACACCATGGATCCAGGGGTATAGCACAGCAGTAGGGCATTTGCCTTGCAAGGTTGGTCCAGGACAAACCTGGGTTTGATCCCCGGTATCCCATATGGTCTCCCAAGTCAGTAGGGATTTCTGAGAGCAGAGCAAGGGATAACCCTTGGAGTCACTGGGTGAGTTCCAAAAATAAAACAAACAAACAAACAAAGAATAAAACACCACTGGCTAAGCAAGTGGTGTTTATTAAAGATAAACAAATGGATCACATTAAACTAAGAAGCGTTCGCACTTTTTTAAAAAATAGTGACTAGAAAATAAAGGAAAGATGGGAGAGACTATTTACCACTTACCCATCAGATAAGGGGCTAATATCTAACACATATAAGGTACTGAAAAAACATTTAACCCCATCAAAAATGGGGAGAATAAATGAACAGATATTCCTCAGAGAAAAAAATACTGATGTCCTTTATTCCTTTTATCCCTTTTTAAACCCTTTATCCCTTTACACCCTTCATCTCTTTATTCTTTAAATCTTTAATCCCTTTACATTTTGCACCCATTATTTTTTATCCTTTAAAATCTTGATCTATTTACCACCCCCAAAATTTTTAGATTTAAAAACAAATATTCCATTTTTGTATGTTTTTTGGCTACCCTGGCTCACTATGACTCAACTCACTTTGATTAGCTCAGGACTCACTTTAGAGGTTTGCTACCAAGTAACAAATCCTGGTTGCTGATTCTAAGACAAATGCCTAGCCCACATGTAGTCTCTTGCTCATTACTTTTATTTTTCAATTAATGTCAATGATGTGGTTCAAAATAAGAAAAGTAAAAAATTTAACATTCTTAAAATACAAAATTTAAAATATTAAACAGCTACTTCAACAAAATTAAGGAAAATTATTGGTTACTTTAAAAAATCTCACTTTGATGGTGGAAGAATATTTCTATTAAAATAATTTGCTTAGTTATTTTAAATAATAAAAAATAGAGTTTTTTGTTTCTTTGTTTTGGGGCCACACACAGCAGTGCTTAGGGGTTACTCCTGATTCTGTGCTCAGTAATCGCTCCTGTCAGTCTCTGGGAACCATAGGAGATGCCAGGAATCAGACCAGAGTCTGTCAAGGGCCAGGCGCATACAACGTAAATGCTCTATCACTGTGCTAACATTCTGGTCTTTAAAATAAAGGTTTTAAACCTCAGAGTTTACCTTCATTTTTATATTTTTAGAGTTTTTCTAAATTAGAGTTCATCTACTCTTGCTAAGAGATGACCTGCTGCTTTTAAAACTATGTTTTAAAAGTATCTTTTATATAATGATAATATTTTAACATAAAATTTAATCTTTAACATTTTATAGATTAGTATGAAGGAAATAGAAACATAGATTTAAAACTAAAGACAAAACTGCTTTCAAAATAATTTCCAGATTTTGTCTTGTCCATTTTAAATCAGCTTCCAAGAGTGAAACTAAGCTAAGAAAAAAAAATCACTGTACTCTGTAACTTTATATAATGTCTAAAGAAAATTCAACTATTTTACATAATTGATATAAACCAGTAAGTTTTCCATAAACCTACTCAATCCCAAATCAAATGAAAATGCTCTAAAGTTCAAACTATTATGACTTTTAAAATAGAAATTTTCTTGAGGTTATGGAGAACCGCAATCCTCCAGTCATCATCCCCCTGAAGGGGAAAAAAAAACATTCTGTAAGTAGGAATAGACCATGCATCTATTTTGGGTGAGGAATTTCAAACAATTCCCAATGACAACGTTAAAATTATTGTTTGGGGGTAATTCTGGGGATGGTGGTAAAAAGCAATGAACACATTGTGTGTGGTCTTTTCTTGTAGTAATGACAGATGACTTAAACAGATCTCATCAGGCAAGCAGATAATGCACCCAAATCGCATTTGTCAGTGTTCCATGGGAAAAAAATATGCTATCTATAAGGGTTGATGACACAATGAATTTACTTGAACTTCTTTTTTTAAACTTTAAGAGAGAATTAGTGTGATATCATCCCACAGAAGTCTTTTATGAGGTACCGATTATTCATTTTAAACAACTACTTGCCCAAATAACTCAGTTCTTAAACTTGGTTCATCATTCACCATTTACCATGGCCTCTTTTATGCTTGCACTTTTTCTGCTGATCTGGTATTTCTGAGCCAGTTACCATCAGTGCTTATGCTGTAGCTGTTTCTGGAAGAGATGCTTTGACACATGGCTTCAATCTCCTTTCTCCTGCAGCTTGTGAAGTCAGCCATTTGGCAAATTCCAGATCTAGACAAGAAATAAAGTCTGCTACTCTTTCTCAGAGCTTGATTTTTGTTGATATAGCAGAAAAGAATGTTTCCAGAAACTAAAATAATATCTTTGTAATTGATTAAAAAAGACTATGACAAGGGTTTTAGAGTTATGTATACAGAGATATATTGATGATGAAATATTGAAAATATTGAAAATTAAGAGTTTAGCAACTATATGTGGATCACTCTAGCATAAGAATGAATACTTATTGCAGTTTCAGTTTTAACTCTAGTGCAGTGTTTGCTCAAATTCTGCCGTTGATTCCTAACACTTAGTAGCATTCTTTCTTTTCAAGATAATAATCATCATACATAATATGAAGTTGTATCTTTATGCTCCTTTGTGTAGATACAGATTAAATTTGAGTCATCACTCGCTTTAAATAAGTACTGTTATTGAAGTCATTAAGAGTTGAGCTGCTGCTATACTGATACTGCACAAATGTTTCACGACTCCTCCCTGAAATATTTAAGTCTATTTCCCTCTCCACTCCTTTACACTTTCTAGTTTTCATATTTATTTTTCATATCTTACAGTCTGTTTGCCTTGGGTTTTATCTAATCTCTTTCTATTGTTTGTATCTTCCTCATGGGAGTTATTTTACCTGGCATTTATTTTCCGTTATTTAGAGTGTCCTAAGTTTAGCATTCATTTGTTAGTTACAGATTTGTTAATTAGTCCCTTCCTGCTAGGAAAATCAGTTCTGTAGGCAACTCTCAATATGTATTACTACTGTCCAGTTATCATTTCCATAATAAGTTTCTGTAATTCCACATGTAAGAGTTTATTCCATATGTGTTCTTTACCAAAGATTGACTTCAATCAGCATGTACTCTATTTTCATCTACATTGTAGTTAATTGTATAATTTCATCATTCTATATAGCTGATGGGATAGCTGATTTTGTCTTTGTACAACTTTTTTATCCACACATCTGTTCTTGGGTACTTGCATTGTTTCCAAATACTATGAATATCACTTTAATAAACAGGGGAGTGCAAGAGCCTTGCCAAAATATTATTTTTATTGTGCTCTTGGGATAGATCTCCAAGAATGGAAATACTAGGTTATAGGGAAGCACACTTTTTTAAAGATGTCTCCATTTTCTTTTTCATAGAGGATTTATCAGACACATTTCTACTAACAGCAGGGTGAAGGCTTTTTTTTTATCCACATTCTCATCAACACTTGTTTCTATTCTTTTAGATGTATACTAGTCTTCCACTATGAGATGATATCTTATTGATATTTCAAATTGAATTTTGCTGAGGATAAATGATGCAGAGTAGTATTTTCATTTGCCTCTGTTATGTCTTCGTTGAGAAAATGTTTTCTATATTTGATTAAATTCTTGTTTTTAGGCTGTTAAAGTTGTGAGATATATTTTAGATCTATGACCTTTATCAGATAGTGAAAAAAATTTCCAGTTTATAGAAAATCTCTTTTATTAGTCATTATTTTTTTATCTTTAGATAGTCTCATTTGCTTTGTTGTTGTTTGGCCATATTCAGAAATGCTCAGAAACTACTCTGTGCAGGCACAAAGAACCATACGGGATATCAGAATCAAACCTGGGTTGGCCACTTGCAAGACATATTCCCTCTCTGATATACTTTCCATCCACTACCTAGTCCTTTCTTTCTTTTATTTTTATTTTGTTTTTGGTTTCCTGGCCCTTACATTTCCAGGTCTACTGGCTTAAGATGCTTGTAGAGTACGTTTGATGGTGAATTCTTTTTTTATTCCTCTATGCATGTATTTTACTTTATTTTTTTATATCTTTATTTAAACACCTTAATTACAAATTGTAGTTGGGATTCAGTCATGTAAAGAACACCCCCTTTCACCGGTGCAACATTCCCACCACCAATGTCCCAAATTTCCCTCCTCCTCACCCCACCCTGCCTGTACTCTAGATAGGCTTTCCACTTCCTCATTCATTCACATTGTTATGATAGTTCTCAATGTAGTTATTTTTCTGACTGCACTCACCACTCTTTGTGGTGAACTTCATGTCCTGAGCTGGACTTTCCAGCCCTCTTCTCTTTGTCTCTAAGGATACTTGCAAAAATGTCTTTTATTTTTCTTAAAATCCATAGATGAGTGATACTATTCTGTGTCTATCTCTCTCCCTCTGACTTATTTCACTCAACATAATGGATTCCATGTACATCCCTGTATAGGAAAATTTCATGACTTCATCTCTCCTGACAACTGCATAATATTCCATTGTGTATATGTACCACAGTTTCTTTAGCCATTCGTCTGTTGAAGGGCATCTTGTTTGTTTCCAGAGTCTGGATATTGTAAATAGTGTGGCAATGAATATAGGTGCTAGGAAGGGATTTTTGTATTGCATTTTGTGTTCCTAAGGCATATCCTTAGGAGTGTTATAGTTGGATCAAAGGGGAGCTCAATTACCAGGTTTTGGAGGAATTTCCATATTGCTTTCCATAAAGGTTGGACTAGATGGCATTCTCACCAGCAGTGAATAAGAGTCCCTTTCTCTCCATATCCCAGTCAGCACTGCTTGTTCTTGTTCTTTGTGATGTGCGCCAATCTCTGTGGCATGAGAAGGCACCTCATAGTTGTTTTGATTTGCTTGTCTTTGATAATTAGTGAGGTGGAGCATTTTTCAAGTGCCCTTTGGCCACTTGTATTTTTTTTTGTCAAAGTGTCTGTTCATTTTTATCTGATGAGTATTGGGTGAATAGTTTCTCCCACTCAGTGGGTGGCTCTTGTATCCTGGCACTATTTCCTTTGAGGTGCAGAAGCTCCTCAGCTTTATATATTCTGTGGTGAATTCTTACTATGTTATTATCAATGTAATTTATAGAAGGTTTGCATCTAATATAAAGAGATTCATTAATCTTAAAATTATTTTTGTGCATAGTTTGATCAAAAAAGACTCAAAGATATTTTATCTGTTCATGTTTTTGTGTGTTACTAATAAGCTTTTCCAGAGATGAATTCGTATACATGACTCTATATCTCTAGGCTTTCAATTATATTACTTTGGTCTGAGAGCATATTTCAATTTCATGAAATCTTGATTATCATCATTTTTTATCTTTCTTTGTTCTAGGACTACACCTGGCATTGCTCAGGGCTTTCTGTGAGTTTTCTGCTCAGAGATCATTTCTGGAAGGCATAGGTAACAATTTTGGATACTGGATATGTGGGGAAGCTGAAGCCTAGTAAATCTCTAATAGATGGCTGGGGCCTAACAGTCTCTAGCAGTCTATTCAAAGGCTTTAACAAGAATACAGCCTGCCTTTACTAAGGTTAATATAAAATGTTACGTGGGGCATTGTGACAAACCAAAGGGAACACTGAGGCCAGTAACCTTGGGAAAAAACATACTTTAGACAAAACATATTCTAGACACATCCAAGCCAAAGGGAACACTGAGGCCAGTAACCTTAGGAGAAAAAAATACTTTAGACAGAACATATTCTGGACACATCCCATGGATTAGGAGAAGCAATATTTGTTATCTATGTAACCAGGTGCTAGGGGGAGTTAAGTTAGGGGATCATTACTTATTATGTAGCTAGATGACATGAGGAATTTTAGGGAAAAAACTTATGCTGTTATCTATGTAAACACAAGCCCTGAGAAGTTGCTCAAACATAGTGTTTTGCTCTATACTTCTTTTTGCTGCTCTTTGTTTGACCCCCTCTCCCACCCTATGAATGATCTTCCCTCTATAATAAATGGAAGCTAGCTGGTTCTCATTAGTTTTCCCATTCTCTTTGTGTGTGTTCTTTCTTTGTATGCTTTAAACCCATATTCCCTCCAAGAAATTAACCCACGTTTGTGGTTTCCCTGCAGGGTCAAGGGAACCCACAGATATTGAGCCTGGATTGACCATTTCCAATTAAAGTTAAGTAAAATATATCATACCACCTGTTTTATCATTAGAGTTGCTCTGGCTATTCAAAATTGTATTACTCCAAATATTTTTTCACAGCAGTTGATACTTCATATCCTTAAAAAGTCCTTAAAATTTTGATGAGATAATATTGAATCTGGATAGTGATTTGGGAAAAACAAGCATTTTATTTTATCTTTTTGTTAGTATTTGAACAATATCTAGCAATGCATATGGGTTAGTCCTGCCTCTAAACTGAGTAATCACTCCTGTTGTGTTCAGGGAATCACTTGAAGTACCTTGGAAAGAACCTAGGTCAGCTGAATGCAAGGTAAATAAGTTCCCTACCCACAGTACTATATTTATAGCTCTGGGATGATAATTTTAATAATCTGGATATTTCCAATCAATTAACCTTGTATGTGTTTTTATTTCCTGGGTCGTCAGTATTTTTTTGGGGTCAACACCTGGTGACACTCAGGGGTTACTCTTGCTATGTGCTCAGAAATTGCTCCTGGTTTAGGGATCATATGAGATGTCAGGGGATCAAACCGTGGTCTGTCCTTGGCTAGTGCTGGCAAGGCAGGTGCCTTACTGCTTCGAGCCACCGCTCCAGCCCCAGTCTTCACTACTTTTAACAGTAACTTACGGATTTCCAGATATTTTTTTTAGTGTGAACGCACATACATTAATGAAAATTTTTGTTTGTTTCTCTGTTTCTACTCATTGTTTGCATATTGAACTGACATAGATTTCTGTTTGTTGATTTTGTGGTCTGCCACTTTTTTTTTCAGCTTGAATATGAGTTTTTTTTTTAATTTTTATTTTTTTATTGTGAGAACAAAGATGCAAAGGAGACAGGTAAAGTTACAGTGGAAGGACAATCACCCATAAACAGAATTCTCAGATGTCCCCTCGCTGATATCTTAACTTTTAACTTTCAGCCAAGAACATTAAGAAAATAAAACAGAACCCATGTACAATTACCTTGTCCCTCAAATTCCCAGATTGTAACACATAATATTTCTTAGCAGCACACAAAGCAATCTAAAGCCATAAAACTTATGTAACTCCTTAAACATCAAAGGCATAGTACTTTTTTACATTTCTATGTTCATACATATTAGTTTAAGTTAACCTCAAAAGTTTAAGTGGGTTGTTTTTCTTAGGGATTAGAGTCAAAGGAGCACAGTAAAAGCGGTGTTAGAGTGGCAATAATTGTTTGCATAGGTCCACCAAAATATGAGGGACATGGAAAGGAAAAGCCTTGGCCTAAATACAAGGAGACCCTACCCCTGAAGTTTCCTGGCATAACCAACTTTAGACTCCAGGCAAACTAGTTTGTCCAATCCAAGTCATGGTCTTTAGTGCCAATGCACTTTATTTTTTCACGCAGTCTCTATTGTTGGTGTCATGTTTCTGTATTAAAGATCCTGGAATCTGCATATCCTACATTGCAGTCAGAATGGTGCGGAGCGTCCTCTCATTTCACCTCCCAATTAAAGGGCAATGCAGAGAGCCCTGTCCTGTAAGCAGGTCATTGTTGTCAAGTCTTCTTAGTGTTAAGGGAAGTCTCTTTTGAGCAGGTCAATGTCAGAGCAGCAGTAGGGTTTCCCTGGTAGAGTATTGCTTCCACGTGTTGTTATAAAAAAAAACCTTGGATGTTTCATGGATAGCTTCCCTGGTTCAGGGTTGAATGGGGAATGACCATTGTTCTGAGGCCTGTGCCAGGTCATATCAATGTTCAGGGTGTAAGGTCCCATTGCACTACAAGATTTGTGTGTTCCAATATCTATTAGATAAGAACTTATTTGTATGTATAGTATTTTCCCTTTTTTTAAAATTTTTTTTCTTTATTTAAACATTTTGATTACATATATGTTTGTGATTAGGTTTCGGTCATGTAAAGAACAACTCTTCAACAGTGCAGCATTCCCACCACCAATGTCCCAAGTCTCCCTCCCTCCCTCCCACCCCACCCCACCCCACCCTGACCTGTACTCCAGACAGACTTTCCAGTTCCCTCATTCATTCATGTGATTATAGTAGTTCTCTGTGTAGTTATTTCTATAACTGCACTCACCACTCTTTGTGGTGAGCTTCATGAAGTGAGCTGGAAGTTCCAACCCTCCTCTCATTGTCTCTGAGAATTATTGCAAAAATGACTTTAATTTTCCTTAAAACCCCTAGATGAATGAGACTATTCTGCGACTCTCTCTCTCTCCCTCTGACTTATTTCACTAAGCATGGTAGATTCCATGTACATCCATGTATAGGAAAATTTCATGACTTCATCTCTCCTGATGGCTGCATAATATTCCATTGTGTATATGTACCACAGTTTCTTTAGCCATTCATCTGTTGAAGGGCATCTTGGTTGTCTCCAGAGACTGGCTATTGTGAATAGTGCTGCAATAAATATAGGTGTGAGGAAGGGGTTTTTGCATTGAATTCTTGTGTTCTTAGGGTATATCCCTAGGAGTGCAATAACTGGGTTGAATGGGAGCTCAATTTCCAGATTTGGAAGGAATCTCTATATCGCTTTCCATAGAGGTTGGACTAGATAGTATTCCCACCAGCAGTGGATAAGAGTTCCTTTCTCTCCACATCCCCGCCAGCACTGATTATTCTCATTCTTTGTAATGTGCGGCATCTCTGTGGTGTGAGGTGGTATCTCATCGTTTTGATTTGCATTTCCCTGATTTTTAATGATGAGGAGCATTTTTTCATGTGCCTTTGGGCCATTTGTATTTCTCAATTTCATGGCAGAGCCTGGCTAGGATTGGTAGTAATGCCTCTTGAAAAATTTGAAAAAAAAATTCATTAGGAAATTCATCTGGACCTAAGCCTTTCTTTTTGGGCAGATGTTTGATTACAGTTTCAATTGCCTCAGTGGTGATGGGGGTGTTTAGATATTCTACATCCTCCTTACTTAATTGTGGAAGGTTATAAGTGTCCAAGAATTTTTCCGTTTCTTATAGGTTCTCATGTTTAGTAGTATGAAGTTTCTCAAAGTAGTCTCTGATTACCCTTTGGATCTCTGCAATATCTGTCGTGATCTCCCCTTTTAATTTCTAATACAGGTTATCAGATTTTTTTCTCTCTCTTTCTTTGTGAGTTTTGCCAATGGCCTATAAATCTTGTTTACTTTTTCAAAGAACCAACTTCTGTTTTCGTTGAACTTTTAGATTGTTTTTTGGTTTTCCACTTCATTGAGTTCTGCTTTCAGTTTTATTATTTCCTTCTGTCTCCCAATTTTTGGTTCCTATTGTTGGTCATTTTCTAATTTTTTGAGCTGCGTCATTAAGTTATTTAGGTATGCCCCTTCTTCCTTCCTGATTTGTGCTTGTAGAGCTATACATTTTCCTCTCAGGACATCTTTTGCTGTGTTCAATAGATTCTGGCAGTTTGTGTCTTCATTTGTTTCCAGAAAAGTTTTGATTTCCTTTTTGATTTCATCTCAGACACACTGGTTGTTCAGTAGCAGGGTGTTTAATTTCCAATTTTAAAGTTTTTCTTCTGTGTGGCTTTGTAGTTCACATCTAATTTTAGAGCCCTGTGGTCAGCAAAGGTACCGGTGAGATTTCTATCCTCTTGATTTCATGGAGGTATGTTTTATGTGTCAATATGTAGTCTATCCTGGAGAATGACCCATGTACTTTGGAGAAGAATGTGTATCCAGGTTTTTTGGGATGGACTGTCCTATATATATATACAAGTCCTCTTTCTTCCATTACTCTTTTCAGGGCTAGTATGTTTTTGTTGGGTTTCAGTCTAGTTGACCTATCAAGTGTTGATAGGGCCGTGTTGAGATTTCCCACAATTATTGTTTTATTATTGATTTCTTCTTTCAGATTCGTCAGTAATTGTATTAGGTAATTTGCTGGTCTCTCATTGGATGCATATATGTTTAATAGTCTGATTTCATCCTGTTGCACATATCCCTTGATTGCACATTGTGTCCATCTTTGTCCCTTACCACTTTTCTGAGTATAAAGTTGGTGCATTCAGATATTAATATGGCCACCCCAACTTTTTTGAGGGTGTTGTTTGCTTG
>PVKC010025552.1:0-16448 GCA_004027635.1 Crocidura indochinensis
TCTTCCTTTCCTATCTGGATTCCCTTGATATCTTTTTCTTGCCTAATCGCTATAGCGAGTACTCCCAGTGCTATGTTGAATAGGAGTGGTGAGAGAGGACAGCCTTGTCTTGTGCCAGAATTTAGAGGGAAGGCTTTTAGTTTTTCTCCATTGAGGATAATATTTGCCAAGGCTTGTGGTAGATGGCCTTAACTATATTGAGAATGGTTCCTTCTATTCCCATCTTGCTGAGAGTTTTGATCAAGAATGGGTGTTGAACCTTATCAAATGCTTTCTCTGCATCTATTGATATGATCATATGATTTTTATTTTTGTTGTTGTTGATGTTGTGTATTATGTTGATAGTTTTATGGATGTTAAACCATCCTTGCATTCCTGGGATGAAACCTACTTGATCGTAGTGGATGATCTTCCTAATGAGGCATTGTTTCTATTTGCCATAATTTTGTTGAGGATCTTTGCATCTGCATTCATCAGCAATATTGATCTGTAATTTTCTTTTTTTGTTGCATCTCTGTCTGGTTTAGGTATCAAGGTGATGTTGGCTTCATAAAAGGTATTTGGAAGTGTTTCTGTTTCTTCGATTTCATGGAAGAGTCTTGCCAGGATTGGTAGTAGTTCCTCAGTTCTTTGCAGTCGGCTCCACTAGGCAGGCGTGGATTCGCAGAGATTCCCAGCCTGATGTTACAAACAGGGGACCTTGCTTTTGCACAGTACTTGAATCTTGCCGGTTTTCACTGTAACCCCTATAAAGCTTTCAATGGGAGGAAAGGATGATGGAATGCTCCTGAGGGTAGGTTGATCTAAAAGTTGAAGTCAGCAATATAACAAAAATAAAGTGAAGGTGAACATAAGGTTAAATATCATCTTTTGATGCTGATATAAGCCACTATAGTTAAGATACCTAAGAATATGATTAGCTGAAACTTATATACCATATACAAATATCTGCGAAGACGGTACAATCCAGAACTCTCTCTCTTCTGGAAGAAGATTTAGGAAATCCTGTGGAAGGTAGGAAATAGCAAATGAGTAAAATAGAGTGAGAGAATTTGATATTGGAATTGACTACACTTAAAATTGAAGGAGCTTTAGTAATCTTCAGTTGGTGAGATAAAAGTCTAAATATCCTTATCTCATTCGTGGAGATAAATGGTTGAAGTGCTTATTTAACTTATAGGAAATAAGGGTAATATTACAGTACCTGATATTTGTAAAGTTTGTTAATGTTTTTATTTATTTATGTTTGGGTCACAACTGGCTGCGCTCAGGGGTGAGCTTGGGGGGTCATATGGGATCCCGGGATTTGAACAACGGTCCTTCTGCATGAAAGGCAAATGCCCTACCTCCTTGCTATCTCTCTCGCCAAATTTTGTTGATGTTAAGTACATTTGTGAACCCAAGAAAAAATGTTTTCAACCCAAAAACTATAGGTTTTAATTCTAGAAATGATAAAGTTAAATATTTAAAAGCTTAAAATTAAAAATGTCACAAGATTAATCCACATTTGTATTTTAAATTTAAGGCATATTCAATATCTTAAAAATATTTAATTTTTCCTATTACTGTCCTTCACTATATTTAATAGTCATATAAACAATTCTGGTTAGATTTTAAAATTACTGAAAAATTTTATTGATATAAAATTATTGATTCATATCAAATTATTGCTATAAATCATCTGATATGTAAAATGTCTTGTTTGTTTTCATCATGTTTTTGAATTTACAGTTTGGGGAAAAAGAGACGTTGAAGACTCCGACAGAAATAGCACACTACCTTCTCTATCTCAGTCATCAGAAAAGAATCCATGGCAGTTTAGGACTAGATGTAAATCAGATATGAGTCCCTGAACTAAAGTGACCTTATGTCTCACTTGCCCCTACAGACAGCCATTGAACTACATCCAAGGCACACTTGTTCTATTTGCATGAATTATCATCCTTACTACCTGAATTCTTGAGGGGTTATGAAGATCTCTGTTGAAGCTCTAAATACCCTTTTGTAGGAAATAGTCCTGGGTTTTATGAAAGGTATTTTTAGGTTTGCCTTCACTTGCAGGAAAGAATTGCAAGAGGATATTGATAATGCAATAAGATGACTTTATTTGGGAAATGAGAAGTTAGACAAAAAGTTTGGCACTGAAAAAAATTCAAGCATCTCTACAATAGTTAGACTAAAATATAGATCCATATTTGAACAATAAGGATCATGGGTAGAGAACTTCCAGAAAGAAGAATGCATGTCATAAAGTACACACCTCAGGCTGAGTTGTGGGTCACTTCTACAATTGGGGAAATATACACCTTTTCTCTGCCAAGTTAGGTTCTAGATTAGTTTAAACAATATGCCATCCTTCAAGGTCTTTTGCAAGGATGATTGCCAAGGGTGGAATCTTAGAACTGTTGATGGTCTTTTCTGACATATATAGCATTCAATCTTGTTCAAGGTCTAAAGGAAGTACTTATTTATTTAGGAATTCATTTTCTTCTGGAAATATCTTCACTCATTTATTAATCAATGATATATCCATCAATTCAGTGGTATTATAACTAAACATACAAAAATATTAATGCCTCAGATTCTTTTTTTTTTTTTTTTGGTTTTCGGGTCACACCCGGCAGTGCTCAGGGGTTACTCCTGACTCCATGCTCAGAAAATGCTCCTGGCAGGCACGGGGGACCATATGGGGCACCGGGATTCGAACTGATCACCTTTTGCATGAAAGGCAAACGCCTTACCTCCATGCTATCTCCCAGGCCCCAATGCCTCAGATTCTTTATCTCAGCATCTGTCTGTAAATGCTCATGTTACTAAGGATTTAACTTCACTTACTATGAAAAACTTTGATCTAAATTATCCATGAGCACCGTAGTTAAAAGCTAGATTTCCTTTGGGAGTGAGAAGGCATGTGTGTCCTTTGGGGTTGAAAAATTCTCTTTTATGCTTGAAAACTTAATTTATTCAGTCTGTTCTTGGGGGACACTATATAATTATAATCTTAACCATCTCTCTAGCTTGGAAGAATGTCAGTAAAACTAAAAGCAGTTCTGATATATGGCTGATTCAAGATGGGATACTATGCCTTAATTACTTAAATTATCATCTTTAAATGCCTGTCTTTCAAGTAGAGAAAATATTAAATATGTTTCTATGATGGAGAACATCTTCAAAATATCTTCTTGATTGCCAAAACAGATTATAAGAATATTGTAGTAACTAATAAATTTTGTGGATAACTGTGGCAGGTTTTATACCAATGATGTTATTTTTATAATAAATGTGTTGTAAAGCATTATATGAACCTTTAAAGAAATTGTACCTGATTAGTTAAAATCAGGATTTAATAATTATGTGGTTAAATACAGAAAAATGTATTATTAAAAACACATTAGTAAAATAATACATTACATATTTTAATATCAATTATTCTAATATACTCATATATTATTCTGAATTATTGCATATGCATAATTCTGGAGTGATACATGTATTAATTATTCTACTATACTTTACTCCAGAATAATGCATATACTTTTAAACAAAATTATTTACAGTTTTAAATGTAAGACTCAAATTATAGTTTCCTGAGACTCTGATGAAGAGTAGAACTTTACTTTTGAGAGAAATAATTTATGTTATGCTATACTCCAATATTACTTCAATAAATCTGAAGAAAATTAAGATAGAGGACAAGAGTCAGAATTCAAAATACTATATTTATTTTCATAATTTTCATAATTTCTGTTCAATTCAAAATACTTTAAGTTTCTTCATTATTATAGAATTTATTCTTAACATTATATTGTCTTAATACTTCTGCTTAATATTAGTTTTCTGATGACTGATAAAATTAATGTAAACTAGAGGGGCTGGAGCGGGGTGCAAGTGGTAGGGCATTTGCCTTGCCTCATGCTAATCTAAGACAGACTGCATTTTGATCCCCAGTGTCCCATATGGTCCCCCAAGCCAAGAACGATTTCTGAGGGCATACACAGGAGTAAACCCTGAGTGTCACTGGGTGAGACCTAAAAGTCAAAAAGAAAAAAAAATAATGTAAACTAGAACTAATTAGATACTTGTTCTCTCTCTCTCTCTCTCTCTCTCTTCCTCTCTTTCTCTCTCTCTCTCTCTCTCTCTCTCTCTCCTTCTCACTGTGTGTGTGTGTGTGTGTGTGTGTGTGTGTGTGTGTGTGTGTGTTTCTTGCTATAAGCTCAGAAATTGCTACTGGTTTGGGGGACCATCTAGGACACCAGGGGATCGAACCTCGGTCTGTCCTAGGCTAGCACCAGCAAAGCAGACGCCTTACCACTCTTTGCCACCAATCCAGCTCCTGTTTTCTCATTTTTTATGATGCCATATATCTATGTTAAGATATTCTACATCTTTGGGGATGGAGCTGTGGCGCAGGCAGTAGGGCATTTGCCTTGCATGCACTAACTTAGGACCGACTGTGGTTTGATTACCCAGCATTCTATATCGTCCCCCAAGTCAGGAGCAATTTATAAATACATAGCCAAGAGTAACCCCTGAGTGTCATTACTGGGTGTAAAAAAATAAAAAGATATTCTTACATTCTTTCAGAGAAAGGACAACCCTAGATGTACTAGCATACCATATTTAGACTTGATAAATTCTCACAACCATGTCTTATGGAAAACACAATAGAAATCAATATTTTATGTCAAATATCTATATTTCTGAAAGTGATTTTCACTACCACCATGCCTCTTTAAAGTCATTAAACCCCGAGGATCAAATAAACTTTAACTTTGAGTTTAAATGTGATTCAATTCGAAAAATGAAAATTTTTTCCAGACTTGAGTCACATTTAAACTCAATGTCAAACTACAGTCCTTATATGGCATTGAGTTGGCACATTTACCTGTGATCTAATCAGATATCAAATTCCTGAAATACAGGAGTGAAAAATGAGTAAGACAGAACAGAGATGAAAACAGGAAAAGAAAGAGAATGTGAGAGACGAATGTAAGAAAATTAAAAGTTGGTGAATGAGAAAATGAGGGTAGAAAAAGAAAAGACAATTTGGTAAAAATATCCAGAGAAAATAGAGATGAGGTCCAGGAGGGTCAGCCCATGATAGGAAGCTTGCCACATATAATGGAGCAGTGTATTTAGGGTAGACAAGCATCCACTATGACAATGATTGTTGGAACTGATCACACAGGACTATAACTGACTGTTGAACAGAGATGAAGTGGTTTGCATGATAGCCCTTTTTAACTATAGACTAAACCACAGTGTTTAAAAGGAAAAAAAAGAGGATGTAGTAGTCAAATGCCTGCCCCCAAAGAAGGTAGAGGTGGAGGGGAGAGAGTGAATAACTGGGGACACTGGTGCCAGAAAATGTTCATGGGTCAAGGATTTTATACATTCTAAGACTGATCTCCATCATGAACAGCTTTGTAAATCACAATGTTTAATTTAAAATATTAAAATTTGAAAATTAGAAATATTAAATAATGTAGTTTATGAGACTCACTATCCTAAATTAAAGAATATATTACTAGGCAGGAAAAAGAACTTGCTTGAGGTAAAAAAAAATAATGATATAGGGCCCGGGAGATAGCATGGAGGTAAGGCGTTTGCCTTTCATGCAAAAGGTCATAGGTTCGAATCCCGGTGCCCCATATGGTCCCCTGTGCCTGCCAGGAGCAATTTCTGAGCATGGAGCCAGGAGTAACCCCTGAGCACTGCCGGGTGTGACCCAAAAACCAATAAAAAAAAATAATGATATAATGGAAATGGAGGATTCTTTTAGTCGAAGAAGAAAAGTCAGAGCAGGTACAAATGCTGAGAAAGGGGAGAGACAGTGACTGAATACTCTTTGGCTGATTAAATTTTAGGGTCCAGCAGCGCCAGGAGTCACCACTAACTACAAGTATCCTGAATGTGTAAAACCAATATATTTTTTATTTACAGACTCTGGGGCATGGGGCTTATTTCTGTTTAAATTGACACTTTGATAGTTTGCAGCTCAGATATGTAAGATTGAATGTTGTATTAAAGAAGGAAGAGCAATAGATAAAGAGTAAAAACACCTGGGTACTGACATTTATTATTAAGTGGCAATTCACTAATTCATTTTAGATGTGAACTTCCTTATCTAGTGAGAAAAAAAGCTTACCATTATACTACACAATGGTCTTTGGTGATGTTGAATGCAAGCATGTTAGTTGAAATATGGCAATGATCTCTGGCATTTTAGTGTTTGTACAACTTTCAATTTGCACAGTGTTTGTGGGTATATACTTAGTGATAAGGCAATTGTGAATATGGTTATCAAGCTTACAGTTGTATGTGAAATTTTCTAGATAAAGAATTTTTTTTTTACTGCCCTATATTCTTACTGCCCCGTATTCAAGTTAGCCATTCGATACACGCAAAGGATATAATGAAATCTTTTATATGATTAAAACTGTTTTATAAACCCAAACTTGTTCTCTTATTTCTTTTTGAAATTTAATGTTAAGCTTTCCATGTTATACTAAATTTTCAGATCTGATTTCCTTTATATGTGACTTCATTGTATTTATGTAATTAAGTCTTCTATGAGGATTAATGTTTAGTTGTTGAAGAGTTATTATTTAGTTGTTGAAGACTATTTCTCTGTTACATAATAGAGAAAAGGTTAAACTTTATCTGAAAATAAAAATAGCATATATATTAATCCCATAAAAAAGGTTATATTATTTAGTTAATTTAATGAAACCGATGTTTAACTATTTATTAATGTATTATATTTGATGTACAATTACTTAATAATCTTTGGCAAATTGCTATTGCATTATTCCCCAGTATAAAAATAAAAAGCTTTATTTTAATTTTAAATACACATAAAAGTTAAATATTGTTTCTTTTCATGAAGAATTTTATATCATTAGTCCATGGGAAATATGATATTCCATTAGCATATATTCACTGTTTATGATATATTTTTAAAAACCTTTGAAATGCATATGGTTGGCTTTTGAAATTAAATAAATTGATCAACTATGTGATAAAAATTATATTTAAAGTTTCTCTCATAGCCTTTCTATTTTCATATATGCAATAAAAAAGGGAAATTTGATTATTTTGATAAGCAATAATACATTCTACATAGAGGTCGCTTTTACTGTCTTATAGCATCAAAGCAAATCCTAAATATATCAAGAGAATCAATATGTATTGATAAAACTAATATATATATACTTTAGTAATTCTCTAAAAAATCATTTGAAAATAAAGACTATTTTTTTCTTTTATTAAAGAAAATAACCAGCACATATAATATTATATGTATAGAGATAATTGATGATAAAAATAATTTTATTTTGAGAAATATGAAGTGGGGAGAGAGGATGTTTTGATGAACATGGCATTCTGCAGAGGAAAAATTTCTAAGATTGGTTGACTCCCACGTTGACAAGTTCATATATAAGTATAAATTTATATTTTATTGAGTTACCATGATTTACATAGATATTCAGAGTTGAGTTTCCTGCATATAGTGTGTATCACCTGTCCCACTATTGTCAACTTCCCTCCTACCTCAAATACCAAGGCTATTTCTTGACAGACATATTCTAAGTTTGGCGGTTAAAGTTTAGATTTTTCTGTTTCAGTGTTGATGCTGTGGTTTGAATATATAGCCTTATTGCTCCTTCCACCATCAGTGTAGACAGGGTCTTTGATCCCTGCCCCTTTTAAATTTCTACTTTTTTTTGATACCTGGCTTGATCTCCTTTCTTCTGACTCCTATTTGCAAGATTTAAGAGTAAATGTGTCAACATTTACCCCAGAGACCTACAGCAAGATTTTAAGATGTAAATGAGTCGAGAAAGCATGATGGAAAGTAATTTACAATATGTATAATAGACAATAGCTTGTGACTTTACATAGAAAAATATAAAATTAAGAATAAAATCTTCAATGAATTATAGGCTCTTCTTTGGTAAATGCCTTCCTTTGTCCCATATCTCACTTCATTTTTAATTAATAGATTCTACTTTAGCATTCTCTTTCCCTAATCTAATAATTTATTTAAAGTTCTCCCTTGAAATACTCATGCCAGTAGCAGTGTAGCCAGAATAGAAGCCTGTTATTTTTAGATGAAAAGTAGTTAAAGAGGTAGTTTAGGTCACCTCTGATTTTTAATTTAGTGTAGTTTAAGTCAGAGAAGAATTTAAACAGTCTTTTTCACTGGTTAAAAGAATGGAATCAGATTTTAAGATCTTCTTCCACCCAATTATGTATCTTTTCCATTTGTAAAAATTATTTTATGAGAGACTATTTAAGATTTTATTAGGTAAAATGCTACTAAATACTTCTGGTGATAAAGAGGAGGGATTACTTCTGAGTCTACCCTCAAGAATCACTGCTCATGGTCTCAAAGAATAATATATGGTGCCAGGAATCAAAATCTGCTTGATGACATGCAAAGCAAGCACTCTATACTCTATACTCTATACTCTAGTCCTTCTCCCCCAGCCTACAGTGTATTTTTAAAATAAGAAAAATAAAATTTTGAATACCTCATTCTTTTGATCTTTGAACTGTAATCTTTGCACAATTAAATTAATGATTGAATAAAAGATTAACTCATGGTATATATTTTAAGCTGTTGTTATCATAGCTGGAAACATTATGATACCTATTGTGGACATTAGTAGATATGTGGTGATTAAAAATGGCTAAGTGACAAAAGAAAATACATTCATTTTTATTTTTTATCATAGTTAGCTGAATTTTTATTTATTTAGTTTTGTTTGGGGAAATACCTAGCAATGTTAAACGGAGGCTCCTGGTTTGGTACTCAAGAATCACTCTTTTGGGACTGGAGCAGTAGTAGGGTGTTTGCCTAACCGATTTTGCCTAACCAACAGTTTGCCTAATCAGACAGACCGCTGCTGTTAGATTCCCTGCGTTCCATATGGTCCCCCAAGCCAGAAGCTATATCTGAACGCATAGCCAGGAGTAACCCCTTGAGCATCACCGGGTGTCACCCCCTCCCAAAAAAAAAAACAAAAAAACAAAAAAACAAGAATCACTCTTTTAAGTGTATGGGAAAGAAGCAATTTGTCGTATAAGGGATTGAATCCAGGTCACACGTGTAAGGCAAGTGCTTACTATACTATATCTCCAGCCAGAAGTAATCTGTTTTTAACTAATAAATAATTTTTGACTATTAGTCATATAATGAATGCAGTAAGTACATGACACCAATTCTATAAGAGGCTTAAGTTAGCAAGTGTATGTTATTTTACAGGGGAATAAAAGTTAGAGTTAAATTAAAATCATTTTTAAATTTGAAGGAAACTATATTTACCTACTAATGAAAAATATTTTAAGATTTAGTATTGGTTATAATTTTGTTATTTTCTATTAAATTCTGAGTATGGATAATAATCTGATTCAAAAAGACAATTAAATAAGTACAATATGTAAAAAAATATTTTGGCTTGTCTATTGGTCGAAATTGCACAATGCATGGATTGAATTTAAGTCATACAACTACTGCAAGCATAATTGAAACTATATCTCAGAATATCACTTATTAAATTGATCAATCAAAAAACTTTCATGGCATGTCATACTATCAAAAAAATAGTGAAGCAGGAGTCTATGAGGGTACCAGGGTACTTAAGACTATTTTGATGAATCAGGAAGCTGTTGCCACCCCAAATCAAAACTAAAAATAAATTTTAAAACACAGCAGCAATAGACTATTATGCTTTTTCACAAAATGTTGGCTATATAGGTGACAGGAAAGAATACAGTGAGAAGACCCTTGCCTTGAATGCAACGAACTTCCCTGCACTATATCTTCCCTCAAGCATAGAGCTGAGAAGAATCCACGTCCCCACCTCCTACCTTTCGGTTTGAAGCAGATATCCTTCTTCCAACATAAGTGTATATCACAATAGCAATTACAACAAACCAGCAAACACAAACAGAAAGATATTTCCTTTCAATTCCCCCCTCCATTATGTTCTGATTAAAGTAATCAATAAAAAAAAACAATTTTGCATATAATTTGTTCAAAAATATGCAGAAAAACAAAAGTATTTTGCAATATTTTCTTATGTTAATAAAAACACCCGTAAGTTATTCTCATGGATTTGTCATCATACTTAATGTGATTTATTGCAACCTACTGTACTGCTCTATTTCTTTGTTTTGTTTTCTGTTTTTTGCTTTTATTTTATTTTATTTTTTTAGTATTTTCTTTGGCCACATCACTTTTGCCTGTGCTTGGAAGCTCACTACTGGTGATCTTTAGGGATCTGTATCAGAGGGCCAAGGATATAACATGGATCTGCTCTGTGCAAGGCAAATGCCCTTCTCTCTATTATTGCTCTGACTACTCTTAAAATCCAGTCTTATTATTTTGTCTAAATATTAAATATTTAATTATATTAAATATTAAAAATTCATTTAGCAATTCAATGACTAGCTCTATTCTTTGTGTGTATATATACATATATAAATGTGCACATACATAAATCTGTATATAAATTCCAAAAATATATTTCTGAAATTCACATGACAATAGGGATGCTAGATGCATGTTACATATCTTCATATTAATTAATATGGATTTTTTCTTTTCTTCAATATAATGTTCTCATGTCATTTTCTGTAAATAGAGCCACTTGCACACTAGAAATATTTTTGAAACAAACACTTGACTTTTAGTTCATGTATTTCAAGGTAATCTGTTCCTCTATATTTGTGAGGATATTTCCTTTAGAGAGGAAGACTGTTCCTCTATATTTGATCAATAATCTCAACACTTGGAATCCATAAAGAATATCATAAATCATATATTTACCAAATAGGTAGTTTTTTAATTTAATTTTAGCATTGTTACTTTTCAGAGTAAATTACCTTCTCAGATAATTTTTATGTGTAGTAACAATGTTACTAAATACTACAAATGCAAAAAAGAAAACAATAACTTTTTAAAGATATCTGGTAAATTAATTCACTACTGGTCTAATTTGTTTAAACATTTTGTCTAAAATATTTCTGCAATTTATACTTAAAATATAAAATAATTCAAGAATTGTTGGTCAGATACCTTCAGTTTATTTTTTTAATAAATAAAACACCAGCTGAACAGAAAATATAGGGCAAGAGGTAAAACCATTTTGTAGATTAATTTGGATAATTTAATAATAAAAGGCCTGAAATTAAAGGTTTTCATAAGATCATGCTTCTTCAGTGAACTGGTTAAGAAAAGCTTTTAATAAAGCACTTTCTAAAATAGCTGATATTTATACAACCTATGAATTTGTGTGCAGTCATGTCAAATTAGGTTTTATGGCTTGTCATTCTGGAATGTATAATAAAGTGATAAATAATGGAACCTACCATGAGTCACATTTTAAAAAATTATGAAGAATAAAGACATTTTTGATTGAGTATTATTTTTCAATAATTGCGCATCACTGTTTCAGATAAATTTTAAAAGTGATGAGTGTAAAAGTTAAAGTGAAAATTGTCTGTCAAACCTATTGAAAAAGCTCAATATAGTGGAGACTAGATACTGAGACTTTAGAGTTATTTCTGATAATTTATTTATTTGTACATAATTTGACATGTGGTATTGCTTTTTCCTTTCTTTATAAATAATTTGCATATAATTAAAAACTGCAATGAATTCATACTTTAGTATTCACAAGCTCTTTAAATTTAAAATAATAATTCTATTGCTATTTTCAAATTATAATTAAATATCACTTTTATAAAAATTAAAATAGAAGTTGAAAATGCAGTTAAATGTTGGGCAAAAATATTTTTTAAAAGAATGAAATAACCAAATTTTATGAAAGAAGCATCATTCTTGTACCATTGGTCTTATTTGTACAATTGGATTTTATTTTCTTAAAAACTAATCATTATTAATAAAACAGCACATTTGTCAGGAATACTAGAAGGTTGATGACAACTGAGTGAAGTAATATAAAACATGCTAATTATATATTAAGAATTATGGATTAATGATAAAGCTAAGATCCTTATATGAAATACCAGCAAAGTACAAGTTCAAAATCAAAGACACATGATGACTGAATAATCTTTTTTACTAAAATAAAATATTTTGTAGGTAGAAAGAGTACAAACCAAGTAAACTGTTAGCCTTTCACATAGTCAACTAGCTTTGATTCCTAGTACCAAAATTGTCTGTTGAACACTGCCAGGATATTCCTCTAAGCTGAGAGCCAGGAAGAATCCTTTATAATGCTGGGTATTGCCAAAATAAATAAATTAAATAAATAAATAAATTAAATAAATAATATTATCTCAGAAAGCTTGAATCTAAAATCAAAATATAATCTAACATTTGTAAATTCTATCTATATATCTATAGCTTTATCTCAATCTCAATGTTGATATTGATATCTATATCTATATAAATAATTATATCTTGAAATAGCACTCCTCACAATAAAGAAGCGATGAAGATAATGATGAAAAAATAGGTAAAAGTAAAGGGGCCTGAGAGATAACAGAGTGGGTAATGGAGCCCAAAGAGAGTTTGCCTTGCACATAAACAAGCCAAGTTCAATCCTCAGCATCTCAAATGGTCCCTAACCTGATTTCAATACCATAAGGTTCCAGAGCCTGCTTGAAGTAATTTCTGAGTACAGATCCAGGAGTAACCCCTGAGCTCTGCCAAGTGTAGCCCCCAAACAAATAAACAAACAAAAAATTGAAATACCACTCCTAAGGTTTTAGAGGGCTACATAGAGATGTACATAACCTGTTTCCCTCATGCAATTTATAGTGATATTTCACACAGGTGATGAGGGACTAGTGATTCAGGCCATGTATGTTTATGTCCTGCCTCTTCAGTGCTGGTGGCCCATTTTGAGCCACACATTCATTTAAATACTTTAATTTTTATTTAATGTTATATATTTTTAATTTAGTCTCTATGAAATTACAAAGAGACTCATAATGAGCTTTCAGGCATACAATGTTTCAACAAAGATCCCTCCACCAATCCCATCTCCAACATGCAATTGCTTCCATTCCCAATTTTGCTTCTATCAGAGGTGATTTTTATAATTTTAATGTTTTGCACTGTGGTTTAGTCAGTATGTTTCATATATAATTGTTTACTACCTCTCATCACCACCTACTCTTCCCTGTTGAATACTTTCCTCTATTGAAGAGTTTGCCTCTCCTGGTATTAATGCCTAGACACTACAAATGGCATATTTCTTCCTGAATACTGTTTTCATTTTCTTTGCTCCTATTGTCTTGGGTACTTTTTCCCCAACCATTATGGTTCCTCATATCTATCTATCTATCTATCTATCTATCTATCTATCTATCTATCTATCTATCTATCTATCTATGTCTATCTATTATAGATAGATATGTCTGTCTATCTATTTATGTCTAAATCTATATTATATATATCTACATCTTTATATTCATATTATGTTTGTCTATATCTCTATACTACATCTCTATCTCTATCTATATATACATCTATGTCTATATCTATATTTATATCTATGACTATATACCTATATCACCTTATATACTTTTTATACAATTATTTTCTGTTAGTCTACCTCCCCTGGCAAACTACTGATTATGATACTCTCCAACTCCTTCCATGTTGCAGCAAATTTTTTGAATATCTATTATTTTTGCTGACAAGTATTTGATTGTGTATACATACCAAAATTTCTTTATTCAATCATTATTTTAGGAAAGTTGGGATGTTTCCAGATTTCTTTCTGTGTGGAGTGCTGCAAGAAATATAGATTTAAAAAATGTCTTTTCTCCATCTTGTTTTCGGGCCCGAACAATATATTCCAGAAGCAGAATGTTTGCAGGCCCAAAGACTATGTTGAGAAGTTAATGAAAATTTAGATTTGCATGTTTTAGAAACTAAGGAAAGACTTTCATTTTAATACAGATTTGATGGAATAAAATGCATACTCTTCAGCTAATGGCAGATCTTACACAACTTACCAAAACTATGCTACACCTTCTTTTTAAGTTACAAAAAAATATATTCTGTATGTGAGTGGAATATTTATTCTGTTAAGTCATAAAATATAACTACTCACTCATGAGTAACATCAATGCTATGACACATCTGGGATGGTATTAAATATTATAATAGAAAAATTAAAAAAAACTGAAAATAATGCCTCTATGAGAATTATAAACAATGCTAGTATTTTTAAAATAAATCCCGTCTATATAAGAAAAATATTTTTCTAAAGGCGAACAGCAAAGAGATTACAATTTATTTATTTATTTATTTATTTATTTATTTATTTATTTATTTATTTATTTATTTATTTTGGTTCACATCTGGCAGTGCCCTGGGGTTACTCTTAGCTGTACGCTCAGAAATCGCTCCTTGCAGGCTCGGGGGACCTTATGGGATGCCAGTATTCGAACCACTGTCCTTCTGCATCCAAGGCAAACACCCTGCCTCTATGCTATCTCTCTGGCCCCGAGAGATTTTATTAAATTATGAATTTAATTTCTTTATGTGTTACTACCATTTTTTATAAAAAGAATTTTGTGGTTCTATTCTATATCCTCATTTATCAAATGTCAATAAAGAGATGAATTGCAATTTTTATTTCAATTCATATCTGAAGAAAGAAGAATAGATCATTAAGCTTGTAATGTTGTGTAGAGTTTTAGTATTATATTAATTTTGAGGGTCTGGGTTCAAAGTACTTTCATCATTACCATAGATAGATATCAATCCAAAGGAGGGGAACACTGCACAAGAGACTCTAGCAACAACTAGGAAAGGTTGAGAAACTGGGCAGAGAGCCACTCCCAGACCTCACAAACATAGGGGTCCTATCTAATGTAATCCTACAACTTATTAGTTCATTGCAGCCTGCCACTGCAGGAACTGCTGCACAGAACATTGGACATTTAAAATCCAATTGATACAAATAAAAAACGGGAATACCTCCATTTGATTTTCTTCCCTTATCTTTATTTTCTCTAAATTTTCTAAATCTGTCACAAGGAAAACCCTATACTGCTACTGAAAAACCCTATCAAGAAGATCTATATGCTCAAAAGACAACTAACTAACTAACTAACTAACTAACTAACTAACTAACTAACTAACTAACTAACTAACTCTTTTTTCTCCAGTTTATATCCCCAGCCCTTAACTCTGCTAAGCAAAAAGATGTGATGTCAGTCTTGTATCTCCTGCCCCAACCCTCGCTCAGTAAGAGAAGGAGCTCTGGTAAAATTTAATCATGATAAGGCAAAGGCACAAGTTTTGTGTTGGATCTGACATTAAAAAAAATAAAATAAAAACAACAGGATTAGCCAACAGCACCAACCGTTAGAAAAACAGGATATACCCGAGATAGAATGCTGCAAGCCCAGGTAACATTGTCCTTTTATTAAATTACTCTTTTTACCAGCTCCACCCTATATAAACTCTTGCCTCTTTATCAATAAAGTTGGAACAGGACCCCCGCAGTGTCTGTGGGTTTTCTCTTGCATTGCAGTGGGGAATCTTTTCATCTTTCCAATCTCCATTAGGAGCAGCATTGCTGGAAAAGTTTATGAGTTCCTCCCTCCCCCAACCCCCCACCAAGTTCCTGATTTCCCCTTGCTGGCAGATTGGTGTCAGGACTCTTCCAGGAAGGTAGCAGACACTGGCCTATTTGTGTGAAAATTTACAAAGCAAGGTTAGCAGGAAACTTAATTATTAGAGGAAGAGGCTATGCACCTATTTCTACTGAGGACAGGTCCAAGAAGAAATTTTGGGTTCCTCCATGTCTTGTCAAATCTAGTTAACCTTGATTACAGGAATTAAAAAATAGTCTTATTTTCTTCATCTTTTTCTTTTCTATTTTTATATTGTTCCCTATCATTTTTTAGGTAGGTTTTAAGCAGTGAAACTCTAACTGTCCCACACTGCCCATAAAAGTAGGAAATAACTAGAAGGTAACAATGCCCGAATTCACAACCTTTCAGAAATTTCACTCTAAGTTAAAATTAGGTACATTTTATTTTCGGTTCATTTATTTTAAAAAATCCCCCTGAATGTTTTTTGTAACTAAATAACTGATGTCTCAACTTTTCTCTTTTCAGGCTATTTATATTCCACATTTATTCAGAAAAAATCATCTAATTCTGTTGTTTCAAACGTTGTTATTAGATGCTTTTTTCTAATAAATGTTTCTTTTTCTTTTCTGTTTCCCTGTTGTTGGAGTGCCTATCCACCCTTAAAATAAAAGAGTTGCTGCCTACAGTACAGCCCAGTTAGCTGATGCTACTTGAATCAGTAAACTAGGATCCTGAACCTGACAGCTCTGCAAGGACAAGACTGAAATCATCAAAAGCTACAACCCTTCAGAAGTACTGACCAGAAATTTAATCAGCGGTATGAATCTGTACACGGACACAATTCCAGATCCACA
>PVKC010025553.1:0-16449 GCA_004027635.1 Crocidura indochinensis
TTTCTTTCTTTCTTTCTTTCTCTCTCTCTCTTTCTTTCTTTCTTTTTTTTCTTGCCTTCAAAGAGAACCACATAACTTGAGCCATCTTGTTCTGCCTCACAAATTGAGGAGGAAATAATGGAGGGCACCAAGGCCAAACAGTCATATGAACATTGAATAAAAATAAAAAATGATCAGACTTAAATGCCAAATCCAAAGCCAACTACAACAGAATTGATACCCAATCTACAACAAGTTAGACACAGAAGGGACCACTTATACTAACAGCTGTGGGTGGTGGGGGAGGGGGATATGGGATGCATGCTGGGAACAGGGGTGGAGGGAGGACAACATTGGTGGTTGGGAATGCCACTATGTACCTAAAATACTATTGTGAAAGATTTGTAATCCACTTTGGTTTTTTTTGTTTGTTTGTTTTTTGTTTTTTTGGGTCACACCAGGCAGTGCTCAGGGGTTACTCCTGGCTCCATGCTCAGAAATTGCTTCTGGCAGGCACGGGGGACCATATCGGGCACCGGGATTCGAACTGATGACCTTTTGCATGAAAGGCAGACGCCTTACCTCCATGCTATCTCCCGGGCCCTGTAATCTACTTTGGTTGCATTCTCTTAACCAATATGAATGTATTTCTGTAAGCATAGTTATGTTGAAATAAAGTTTTAAAAAGCAAAAAAAAAAAAAAAACTAAAAGTTTAATCCTTTTTTTTAGACTGAAGAGAAATTTTCTATCAGAAAAAAATTTCATCAAGCTGCCATCTATCAACTTTTGTTCTGTTTTATATTAAAAATGTAGTAAACATTTAGGGGCCGGGCGGTGGCGCTGGAGATAAGGTGCCTGAGCTAACCTAGGATGAACCGCGGTTCGATCCCCCGGTGCCCCATATGGTCCCCCGTGCCTGCCAGGAGCGACTTCTGAGCGAATAGCCAGGAGTAACCCCTGAGCGTCACCGGGTGTGGTCCCCAAAAAAAAACAAACAAAAATGTAAACAAGCAAGTAATGTGACTTGCATTTTTAAATGAGCTCAAGAAAAGATTTGCTTACCTTTATTTTATTACTTTAGGTTTTGTTTTTTGGGCTACCCAACAGTGCACAGAATTTACTCCAGGTTCTGTGCTCAGGTATAATTCTTCACAGGCACAAGGTACCTTCTGATCATACCCTGGCCAAATGCAATTAACCCCGTAATCCCTAAGGCACTTCTTATCTTTTTTTTATTAGTCAAATTAAGTGGGGTTTTTAGCTCTTCTTGCCTGAGTTAGTGAGGAATCTCCCTATTGGTGTTCTCTCCTCTTGACAACTCACAGTCTAGTTTGGGCCTCCTTTGGGCTTAAAAGCCCAAAACATAGGGAGAAGACTGTCCCTGGTCAGTTATTGTAACTGCAGCACTGTTTGTCTATTTTGCAGGGCTGAATGGTATTCCATTAGAGGCTCTCAATAGTGCCTGTTCATGGTCTTTGTGCTATAGGCTCTTCATGTCCAGACTGGAAGCAGCCAATAGTCATCCCTATTATAGGCGATGTGCTCTAGATCTGACATCTGTGATTTCTGTGGAAATAAGGGACAGACCATCACATCTCTAAGAGTTCTGTAGAAACAAGGGACTAATTATCTGGACAATTCCCCTTCATTTTCTTGATAATTTTTTGGCCTTTTGCACTGTGCTTTATGACCCACCTGCATTATTTAAAGGAATAAATCTTGAAGACTGTAAAAGTTTCCTTACTTATCTTGCAGAGAATTTTAGTTTTAGGAATGTAGTGTATGGTTTATGTGTTGAGTTTTTATATACTGCTGCATTTTATATCTCTTTATCAACACTCTCCCAAGTTTAAGGTTTATTCTAAGCTATTTTATCATAACTTAAAATACCATATCTTAATTCACTATCTTATTAAATCTTTACAAACATTCCATTAATAAATTAGATAAAAATAACTTATTATTAGGGCTAGAGCAGTAGCGCAAGAGGTAAGGCATCTGCCTTGCCCACACTGGTCTAGGAAGGACCGTGGTTTGATCCCCTGTTGTCCCATATGGTTCCCCCAAGCCAGGAGCAATTTCTGAGCACATAACCAGGAGTAACCCCTGAGCATTACCAGGTGTGGCCCAAAAACCTTATTATTTTAGAAAATTTGGGGATTTATTCACTTGTGTGTGTGTGTGTGTGTGTGTGTGTGTGTGTGTGTGTGTGTGTAGTTTCCTTTCTCATTAAATTGAAGATAATTAAAGCAGGTGTTTTGAGGGAGGAAATTGAAGCTTAGAAAAGGGTATGGGTCAGGGTTGAAGAGTTAGTTAAGAATATGACAAGAAGGATTGGAGAAATAGTACAGTGGGTAAGGAGCTTGCCTTACACATGTCCAGTCCATACCCTTTATGGTGAGAGAGAGAGAGAGACAGAGAGAGAGACACAGAGAGAGAGAGAGAGAGAGAGAGAGAGAGAGAGAGAGAGAGAGAGAGAGAAGCAGGCAAGGAATAGAAACCACATTTTTCACACCTACTCATTCCTCTCCTCCAGGTTGAATAAGATTGATAGCAAATGTGGAGACAGAATTGAAGGGAAGTCTGTTGGAACCTCTAACTAGGAATTTGAGACTAGATGATGCCTGGCTGAGAGATTTCCTTTAGAAGTCTAATGCGAATATTACCAGAAAAAATAAGCTAGTATTATTTTATTTTCTTACTTGAAGCACCGGGAATCTTCTTGCCCCTTTCTGAATAATTTTGCCTTTCTTTTTACTCTGTTCAATTGCTTGGGGAGATGTTTGTCTCAGTTTGAGAATTCTGTTTTCTCACTCTGCTATAAACATACTGTGTTAGTAGTGCTGTTCACATGGTATTAATGCCATAGGACCCAAACAGATGACTATCAAGATAACTTTCTCCTGAGCCCTGCTGACTTGTTTGAAATACTGAATTTCAGAGTATAAATTGCTAAGAAGAACTTTTTAAAGAAACAAGACTGTTGTGCTTGTTTTGATCTCAAATACATTCCAAGAAGCTTCTTTAGCACTTTAGATAATTATTGATTCTCCTAGGATGCCTCAGCACATATTTCTGTTCTTCAGATGAATCAAAGAAACTAGAGTTGTTAGGCTTCCTACCTAAAGCAGGTGGATTGATATTTGTAAATCGATGTTCTGAAGTATGTGTGGCAGGAGGTCTTTCTTCCTCCCCTTTACCACCCCTGAAAGTAAAAAAGGAGAAACCCATAACCTATGTCACTTTAATGCATCAACAGCAGCAAAGGCCCAGAATCAAAGCCAGGATGTGTTATCTTTTCCAACCAGAAGCTCTTTCAAGAAAATACAGTTGGAAAAGCAAAATAGTTTCCAGTGTGCCTTTGAAGTTCTCTGGTGTAATATCGTGGTTGTTTAAATTCAGATATTTTTAAAGTAAGGAAAAATTGTAAAGAAATAAACAGAGAACCTTATTTGAACAACTATACTTAAGGACTCAAAATTAACCTACGTAAAATTTTGATTACTTTGTAGCTTTATGTTTTATTTTTTTAATTTTTGCATTTGAAGCACCATGAATTACAGCACTGCTATTAATCAGGTATGACACGTTAAATGCTGCAAACACCAAAATCTCTACCAGAGTTTACAATAGTTCCCTCTCACTTTTCTTCCATCCATCCTTGGCCCTCTTCCCCTGGTAAGCTCAATTTTGTGGACCCATTCTCAGGTTCTGTTGCCTTTGCTTATATTTTGGGCTGATGTATCCCCACCCTTTTTTTTTTTTTTTTAAGATTTCTGATTGGGGAGCACACCTGGCAACACTCAGGGTCTACTCCCAGCAAAACATGCGCTTCAGCTCTCTGAACCATCTCCCCAGTCCCTGAATTTTCTTTTAAAATTAGAAAATACACATGCCAGGGGTCCGGGAGATAGCATGGAGGTAAGGCGTTTGCCTTTCATGCAAAAAGGTCATCGGTTCGAATCCCGGTGCCCCATATGGTCTCCTGTGCCTGCCAGGAGCAATGTCTGAGCATGGAGCCAGGAGTAACTCCTGAGCACTGCCGGGTGTGACCCAAAAACCCCCCAAAAAAAAGAAAAGAAAATACACATGCTGGTGACATAACTATTAGATGTTACACGATTTGTGTACAACAAAGTGTTTCCTTTTCATGAGATCTGTCACTTCTAATGTGTGAGATGTGTATGTTAGAGATAGACATGTCTTTAGAAAATTTACTTGCTTCTGTCTCTATCAGTGACTGGTTAAATGAAACTCACCTCTTAACAAGAAGTGAGAGGTGTTATAACCATCGCTTCAGCCTTCTTTCCATATAATATGGAAGAAGGAATTGAGAGCTTCTGATATTGCACTGCAAGTTTTCTTTCTCTTGCCTCGGATAAAAACCTAATTCGGCCAGGGCAATAGTACAGTGGGTAGGACACTTACCTTGCACGCAACTGACTTGGGTTCAATCCCTGGCACCACTCCTAATGCAATCAAGAGTGATCCCTGAGCACTGAGCCAGGAATAAGCTCTGAGCACTGCCAAGTGTGGCCCCAAAACCAAAACAAACTGATTAAAGAAAAAAACAGTTTATGAAATCTTTCTTTGCCAGGAATGATGGATGGAACAATTACCTTAGGACAAGCTGATGACAGAAAAAGTGGATGTTGATACATGTTTTCTGTATATGAGCTTCTAAATGACTGAATTTCTGATATGAGAGCTTTTCTTTTTTTGTGTGTGGGGGTTGGTTTTGGGGTCACACCCTGTGATGCTTAGGGGGTTACCCCTGGCTCTGCACTCAGAAATCACTCCTGGCTGGGGGACCATATTGGATGCCAGGGATCAAACACAGGTCTATCCTGGGTCAGCCGTGTGCAAGGCAAATGCCCTACCACTGCTTTATCGCTCTGCCCCCATGACGTAAGAGCTTTTTGAGGATTATGTTTAATAGTTGTGTGGTTTTTTTGGTTTGGGGTTTTTTTTTTTTTTTTGCTGCTATTTCAGCTGTGTTGTGACTACTATATGTCATTAATCCTGTTTCTGCAAGGCATTTGTTTTGTTTGGGTTTGCTTCATTTAAAGCTAGTGGATAACATAAGCAAATGTTTTTAGCAGTAGCACATTATTCATTCTAAATATATGTTGACAAGTTAATGCTATGAGCAACAAATCCTAGATGATCAATATTTGGAAGGGGGCCTTGTGAGCAGTACTCAAAGGATACAATGGGAATTAGGGAACTACATCCTCTGGGACTCAGACAAACATGCTGGACGTTTTGATGTTTGTGCCTACAGTGCTGCACTGCTTAGTATTCTAGTACTAGGAGCCAAGTGCTCCAGTACTAGGGCCTCCTCAGTGTTGCTTGAGCTCCTCTGTGATTATATCTTTATTCCTGGGGAGTCGAGCTAAGCCAAAAGGAGTGCTTCAGAGCATCCCTCTTCTGTATTAATCTTAGTGTAAAACAGTTTATCGTGGTTATTCTGTTTTTAGACTTTGATCTTCAGTCTGATACATATACCTGCTCTATTGTTTTTTCTCCCCAGTGATTTTTGGTAGATTTCCTGCTGCTGCCAAAATCAGCAGGGAATAATAAGGAGGGAAAGTTAACATTTAAGAGGAACTGTCAGAAATGATACTCTGTTTCCCTTGTTCACTCTTCCTTTTTTTGGTTGTTGTTGTTTTTTTTGTTTGTTTGTTTGTTTTTGGGTCACACCCGGCAGCGCTCAGGGGTTACTCCTGGCTCTACACTCAGAAATCGCTCCTGGCAGGCTCGGGGGACCATATGGGATGCCTGGATTCGAACCACCGTCCGTCTGCATGCAAGGCAAATGCCCTACCTCCATGCTATCTCTCTGGCTCCACCTTGTTCATTCTTCTCTGGGAGAAAAAGATGACATAATACACTGGATTTTTTTCCCTTCTTCCTAGATTTCCTGATCTTCATTCTTTCTATCCAAGACTATTTATTTTTTGTTGCTTGGGGGCCATGCCTGGCAGTGCTCAAGGCTTTTTCCTGGATAAACTCAACAGGGATCACTCCTGGCAGACTGATGGGATCATATGGGGTGCCATAGGATTATATGGGATTGAGCCAAGGTTGATTTGTATGCAAGGCAAGCACCCTACTCACTGTACTACCACTACAGCACAGGTTTTTTTTTTTTTTTTTGGATTTTGGGTCACACCCGGTGACGCTCAGGGATTACTCCTGGCTATGCGCTCAGAAGTCACTCCTGGCTTGGGGGACCATATGGGAAACCGGGGGATCGAACCACCATCCGTCCTAGGCTAGTGCAGGCAAGGCAGGCACCTTACCTCTAGCACGACCGCCCGGGACCCCAGGTTTTTTTTTCCACTAAGTGTCATATTGGTTGTCCATTTGTTGTACATGTCTACTATTATCTTGAGATAATATTCTTATTCCTATTTTGTTGAAAGCTTTTATCAAAAATAGATATTAATTTTGTCGAACGCTTTCTCTTCATCAATTATATAGTCATATTATCTTGCCTTTTTTGAGAGGGTAAACTATAATAATTTTTCACATATAGTAAACTATCCTATGTGAGTGTCTGTGTGTGTGTTTGTGTGTGTGTGTATGTGTGTGTCCATTCGGTATTCCTTATGAGTTGTTTAGATGCAATAAAGTTCCTCAGCTAGTGTTTGAGAATATTTTATTTAACTCACCCTTAAATCTGAATGATGACATTGCAGGGTAAAGGAGATCTGTTTGGAGGATTCTTTCAATACCTTGGATATTCCCTCTCATTCTCTTCCTGCTTATAGGGCTTTTGTTGTTGTTGTTGTTGTTTGTTTGTTTTGGTTTTTGGGTCACACCCAGCAGTGCTCAGGGGTTATTCCTGACTCCATGCTCAGAAATTGCTCCTGGCAAGCACGAGGGTCCATATGGGACACCGGGATTCAAACCGATGACCTTCTGCATGAAAGGCAAACGCCTTACCTCCATGCTATCTCTCTGGACCCTGTGCTTATAGGGTTTTATGTAAGGTATTGTACATTGTTTGCTATTTATCTTACACTTTGCTTCTTCCTTTCTACTTTATGGAGTCTCTCTCTCTGGTTCTTGCCATTTTGATCACAGTGTATATTAATGTTACATCTAGTTTATGTTGTTTGGCACTCTATACTGTTTGGATCAGTGTTAAGTCTCTCTCCTTAGGGTATAGAAGTTCTCAGGTGTTATCTTTTACATCAGCCATTCTTCCCTTGTCTTTCCTCTCCTTTGGGAATTACTATGAATAATGGATTGTTCTTAGCCCTATCCTTCTTTCTTTTTAATTCTTATCTATTACCTCTTCTTTGTTTGGGGGAGGGGTCATACCTGGTGATGCTCAGGGGTTACTCCTGGCTCAGAAATCACTCCTGGCTTGGGGGACCATATAGGACACTGGGGGATCGTCCATCGTGGGTCAGCTGCGTGCAAGGAATACACATCACCACTGAGCCACTGCTCTAGCCTCTTACCTTTTCTTTTTTTTTTTTTTTTTTTTTTTTTTTTTTTTTTTTTGGTTTTTGGGTCACACCCAGCAGTGCTCAGGGGTTACTCCTGGCTCCATGCTCAGAAATTGCTCCTGGCAGGCATGGGGGACCATATGGGGCACCGGGATTCGAACCGATGACCTTTTGCATGAAAGGCAAATGTCTTACCTCCGTGCTATCTCCCGGGCCCCTCTTACCTTTTCTTTACTGATGTCTTTTATTGTTTTTGGTGGTGTGGTGGTGGTTTCATTGTCTAGCTAGGAATAATATACTTTATTTTTTTGGTTTTGGACCACACCCGATGGTACTCAGAGCTTACTCTTGGCTCTGTGTTCAGGAATCATTCCTGACAGAACTCAGGAGACATTATAAAATGCTGGATATTGAACCTGGATCAGCTGTGTCCAGGGCAAGCACTTTACCCATCGGACTATCATTCTAGCCATAATATACATTTTATCTAGTGATAAAATCCCTGAAGAGTCAAACCTCAAAAGTCTCTCTGGATATAAATAAAGATATAGCTATGTGGATGTATCCTGGCACCTGTGAGGACCTGTGAACCAGTTCCAAAGAACTAGATTTTGAAATGCTCTATATAGACTGCTGCACTCTACTTTTCACATGTTATCCTACTTGAAAAAATGCCTTACTCAAAGTCAATAAAATCCTTTATGTGCATTCTTTTTTCTTATTTATTGTCATGAGAATATGGGGCTAGAGAGAAACTACAGGGGTAAGGTTCTATCCCTGATACCACATGGTCCTCCAAGCATGAGCAGGTATGGCCCTGGTGGTTGCCAAATATCACTGGGATGGTCCTGGCATGTGCCCAACATGCATCATATATATCCTTGAGTCTTTGAACTGAATCCTTTACCCAATTGGCCAGAAATTGCTGGAAGTGCCTCCCCAATGCCCTGACCATGACTTGGAGACATCCTCCCTCTTATCCCCTACAAGGGATAAACACATGAGTATTGCCATCCACATGAATACTCACATTTAGAGCAAACTTACAGCTGCTAAAGCATTTGCCTGTACGTGGCCAACCTGGATTTGATCCCTGGCATCCCCATGTAGTCCACCAAGCACTGTAAGGAGTGAATCCTGAATACAGAGCCAGGAGTAACACCTGATTACCAATGAGTATGGCCCAAAAAACATTCTAAATAATTGTAAATAATGATGCTTGTGAATTTTTTATCATCAACCTTTTCTCTCACCCTGCATGATGCAGTTTAGATTCTAATGGATGAATCTGTTCTCTCTTCCAGGTTTATTTTTAAAGAATTGTGTAATTTGTGTAAGAATAACATTTCTGATAGGAGAATTAATCACTCCCTTAGCTTCTGCAAATGCACATAAATGTTCAGTAAGTGTAGAGGTCACAGTTTGCCTCACCTGAAATGTTGCTGTGCATCAAAGACATTGCAAAACGTTGAGATAACATGTTTAGGCTTCGCGAGGCACTAACAAATAAATGCTATTTCTGCTTTATTCTTTGCTTTACTTTAGCTGACTTGTCTTAGATCCTAAAACTGTGCATTTCAGGAACCTGCAAGGAGAATAAGCCCCAATGAAGGAGTCTTAATTGCACCAAATCAGAGCTTATTGTAGCAGCCAGGTCATTAACTCCTTGATATTTAATTACTAGTTGCTTGCTCCACCGCAAGAAAATGTCATCAGGCCCTTGTACGAAATCTGTTCTTGAATGCGCTTCCCCCCACCCCGCCCCACTTTGAATGGTTTGTATCCTATTATGCTGTAGGAAGATCAGAAAAATATTTTGACGATCTAGTCAAAGCTAGATGCTCCTGTTGCTTTGTACTCAGCTGCCATTGATTTACTAGGATCATGAGCTAGGCCCATTAACTGTTCCAGATTCAAAGATCTGACAAATTTTGGTTAGGACTTTGAAACGGATCTTTGAGCTAGGGTTTCTTTTCCTCCTCTATAATGACTGTCTCATCATATGTGTGTATATATATATATATATATATATATATATATATATATATATATATATCCCATATGTATATATGGAATCAAGTTTTTTTCTTAAATTTCTAAAAATGTTTTAATGACCCATAATTTATTTAATTCTAGATATCCTCAGCAACACATTAATAGCTTATAAGGTGTTTTTTTCTAAACAAATAGAATCTCTCAGATGTTTCATATTCCTAAGGGTTTGTTTTGTTTTTCTGCTTTGTACAGAAATGTCTCAACATAGTATTATGTATGTTGCTATAACAGTATACTGTAAAGCAACCTAAAATATAAAGTTTTAGAAATAGTTGCAAAATTTATCTTTCCTTAATAGGCTTAATTAATCCTACCCAATCTCATATATTATCTTTTTTTTTTTTTTTTTTTTGGTTTTTGGGCCACACCCGGTGACGCTCAGGGGTTACTCCTGGCTATTCGCTCAGAAGTTGCTCCTGGCAGGCACGGGGGACCATATGGGGAACCGGGGGATCGAACCGTGGTCCGTCCTAGGTTAGCACAGGCAAGGCAGGCACCTTACCTCCAGCGCCACCGCCCGACCCCCTTTTAATTAATATCTTTATTTAAACACCTTGATTACAACATGATTGTGGTTGGGTTTCAGTCACGTAACGAACAACCCCCTTCACCAGTGCAACATTTCCTTCACTAATGTTCCAAATCTCCCTCCTCCCCACCCTAACCATATATTATCTTTTTAAGAAAGTTTCATTCGTCACTGTAACTTTTATTGACCATAAATTTTTAGATTTTATATCTTTTTTTGGGGGGGGGTCACACCCAGCAGTGCTCAGGGGTTACTCCTGGCTCCATGCTCAGAAATTGCTCCTGGCAGGCACGGGGGACCATATGGGGCACCGGGATTCGAACCGATGACCTTTTGCATGAAAGGCAAACGCCTTACCTCCATGCTATTAGATTTTATTTCTATCTTTTTCATCACTCTACATAGGTTAGGCCATATGTATGAATAATAATGCAATTTTTATTAAATATCTCTGGTTGCTTTATTTTCCTAAGAAAGCCATTTTATTAGGAGAAAAATCAACAAAATTTTGTGCTATTCACATGGATTTTTTTTCTCCCAGTTTTAGTTTACCTTCACTGAGGTGAACATATCTCAGCATATGCCCTATAGTAAAATATTCAATAAATGGGGCCGGACGGTGGTGCTGGAGGTAAGATTCTTGCCTTGCCTGCGCTAGCCTAGGATGGACCACGGTTTGATCCCCCAGTGTCCCATATGATCCCCCAAGCCAGGAGCGACTTCTGAGTGCATAGCCAGGAGTAACCCTTGAGCGTCACTGGGTGTGGCCCAAAAACCAAAAAAAAAAAAAAAAAAATTAGATAAATGTTTTCACTCATGGACAGTTTCTTAATTTTTGCTAAATATTTCATTTTATTTTTTTCTCTAGTAGCAGTTGTATTTTTGAATAATTAAATATTGGAATATTTATATACTCTTTCATAGTTAAAAAATAAATAACTGAATAATTGTTGTTGCTGTTTGTTTTTGCCTTTTGGGCTACACCCAGTGATGCTCAGGGCTTGGGGGACCATATGGCATGTCAGGGGATTGAGCTTCAGTCCATCCTAGGTTAATGCATGCAAAGCAAATGCCCTACCACTTGCGCCACCATTCCGTCCCCAAATAGCTGAATAAATTTTAATAAAATATATTTCTGTAGAGCTAGTAAGGCAATTTAAATTCATTGCAGTCTTTGAATTAAAACTTCTCATGTTTATCATCTTTGTTCATTTAATAATAAAAGAAAGCAAAACTAAGCAATCACATGTGGTAATAAAATCTTTGTTGTTTGCTTAAGGTATTTCAATAGTTAAAACTATTTTTAGGGGCCCGGGAGATAGCATGGGTAGTAAGGTGTTTGCCTTTCGTGCAAAAGGTCATTGGTTTGAATCCCGGTGCCCCATATGGTCCCCCGTGCCTGCCAGGAGCAATTTCTAAGCATGGAGCCAGGAGTAGCCCATGAGCACTGCCGGGTGTGACCCAAAAACCACAAAATAAATAAATAAATAAAACATTTCTAAAATTCTGTGTTCACCCAGATTTCCATGTTTAATGTCCAAATGTGCAGTGAATTAGGATAGAGACTGATTGGGTGGTGGACACCATTATGTTATGAGTTCAAGATATCTCCTGAGTGTATATTCCTATATTTATAGGGTATTTTTTGGGGGGAGGGTGTATAAGATTAGGAGTGTAGATTAAATTCTATGATTTAATCATTTTAATCATTTGAGGTAGGGGAAGAATGCTCTGAAGCATTGGTCAGAACACATAAGGACTAAGGAATTCCTGGCCAACCAATGACTTGTAACTAACCAGGCTGATAGTTCAACTCTAGAGCCCAAATTTGTAGTGATTCTCAACTCTGTGGTTCTGGGGGAACCATTTGGTGCCAGGGATCAAGCCAGGATTGACCTCATGCACCATAACCTATACTATTTCCAGTATTGATATTTTAATCTTTTTAAGAAGATGAAAACAAAACATGCCTATATTGTGCTTTTAAATTTTACAATCATTTTTTCTGCTTTGCTCTTTCTTATTAAACTACATCTTGTATTGTTAAAAATTGCTAGATTTTATTTTTACTGTTAGGCTCAACAACAAAAAAATGCTGTTATTTAATAAATGGATTTGTGTGTTGTTGCTAGTATTGCAGGAATTTGAAACCATCTGATTGTTTTGTTAGTGCCACTGAGTCACATTCCTGCCCTATCTTATTTATATCTTAAATATTTCTGTTAGTTCAGTAATTCTACATATTGCCAATGATGACTCCAAAGTTACTAAAACTAACATAGAGTATCTGGAGAAACTCTATTCTAATGATATTTGAACCTGAAAGCATTTTTACTTGTCTGGCTAATAAGCCTTATTATTAGTCTTACACAATTCTGTTTGTTTGTTTTTGGGCCACGCTGGGTAACGCTCAGGGTTATTCCTGGCTATGCACTCAGAAATCGCTACTGGCTTGGGGGACCATATGGGATGCTGGGGATTATCCTGGGTCAGCCATGTACAAGACGAAAGCCCTATCTCTGCACTATCGCTCCAGCCCCAGTCTTACACAATTTTATTAAGAAATAGCCTACCTACAAAACAGAAATTTTATCAGAATATATTAGGAATCAATGAATTATTTTTTCTCTGCAATGAATTTTATCAATTTTATTTAATTTTTAGGCTTTTTAATTTTTATAGATTTTATAGATCCTATGTATTCTATATAGCATTTCTCATAACACTGCTAAAATGGGGTGCTATGATTGAGAGAAATAATAAAGATATTTTAAACATTCATGAAATAAAATTTAAAATTTATGAGATTTTAAATATCCATTTGACATATCTACTTTTCTTCAGTTCACTCCTCTGACTTGCAGATGAGAAGACTGAAAGTCACAGAAATTAAGATATGCTACCAAGTAGCTGGAGAGATAATACAGCTTGCCTTGCATACTGCTGATTTTAGCAGTATCACTAGCATTTCATATGATGCCCTGAGCACCACCAGGAGTGATCCCTGAGTGCAAAGCCAGGAGAAACTCCTGAGCATCTCAAGATGTGACCCCAAAACAAAGCAAAACCAAAAGAAAAAAAAAAAAGAAAAAGACATGAGCAAATCACACAGCCATTGAACTGTATAATTGAAGTGTAACCTGGAACCCATATTTTCTAGTATTTTTTCTCACAAGAAACTGAAATAAAGGAAAATTTCCTATCCCACTTCATCAGTACAATGAATTATCCATGGAAAGCACTGCCTCATCTACTTTGAAAACTTTTGCAGGGGCACATACCTGGCATTGCTCAAGGGTTACTACTGGCTCTGCTCTCACAAATTACTGCTGGTAGGCTCAGGGGACCTTATGGGATGCTGGGGATCGATCCTGAGTCAGTCACATGCAATGCAAACACCCTACTCCCTTTCAAAGCTTTTTTTTTTTTTTTTTTTTTGGTTTTTGGGCCACACCCGGTGACGCTCAGGGGTTACTCCTGGCTATTCGCTCAGAAGTAGCTCCTGGCAGGCACAGGGGACCATATGGGGAACCGGGGGATCGAACCACGGTCCGTCCTAGGTTAGCACAGGCACCTTACCTCCAGCGCCACCGCCCGGCTCCTTTCAAAGCTTTTTTAAGTAGGTGCCTGATGGTAAGGAACTCTTATTAAAGAGTGCACAAGGATAATGCAGCTACAGTGCTCCAATATCTTATTTAGAAGGAACCCTGGGAATCCATTACATAGTAAGTAAATTTAGTTCTTCATGCAATCTCAAATTTTGATCTATCACACTTATAAGTCCACATAGAAACATGATATTTAAAAAGAATGTCATATTTCTTTCTCAAAATTTATTAAAAGAATGTTATCTCAGAAGTCATCTCTTCCTTTTTGTTTCCTTTTTATCACTATCTCTTTTCTTTTTTTATTGCCATCTGAAAAGAACAAGGGCTAGAGAGAGAATACAGGAGTTAAGGCACTTCCTCTGCATGCAGCTCATCCTGATCCAGTTCCCAGTACCTACGTATGGTCCTCCAGTACCAGCACTGCTAGGAGTGATCTCTGAGGGCAGAACCAGGAATAAGTCCTGAGTACTGAATGTGCTCCCCGTACCCAAGAAGAGGACAATTGAGTTGTATCAGTGAAATGTGCTGATAAAAACTCGAATGCCCCACCAATAATTTAAACAAAAGAAACATAAATACAAACTTATCTTAATGAAATGGAGATGGGGTCTTTTTACATGTCTATGAAATATCTTATAAATTTTATTTTTTTATTATTTTTAGGGGGGCATGCCCAGTGGTGCTCAGGGGTTACTCCTGGCTCTGCTCTTGCCCCTGGCTTGGGGGACCACATGGGATGCTGGGGATCAAACTTGCATCTGTCTTGCATCAGCCACGTGCAAGACAAATGCCCTACCACTGTGCTATCTCTCCGGCCCCTAAATTTTCATATTCATACTCAGTAACACTGAAAAAGGGTAGAGGCGTGGTGGTTTGGCTCACCTCCATTGCTCCACGTTTCTTTGCTACTCTAGGATTCCCTAGTTCTGAGGGTCTCAAGCCTTGAGTCTCTCTGTCTCTGTTTTCCCCTCTTGAGATCCTGGACTCAGGATAATAATCTTAATATACCTTGGTTCCATCATCTTCATGAGCTTCAATTTACTCACTTTCAGATACATTGATGTATGGATGACTCTGATGTCCAAATTGATCATCAAAGGAACTCTCACTAATTAACTGTAGTTGATTAATTTGTTGTACGTTAATGAGAGAATAAAGGAAGTGCCTCATGCAACTTATTGCTAACATCACACCATATTTAATTAAGTCAGTTTGACTTATGACAAAGTAAGATGCCAGGTCTTTATAAACTGATGTTTTCTTATTTTCTAGTATAGTAGTATATTCTCTTACTCTCCACTCCTGAATTAACACTTCTAGTAATTTGATCACTTCTTTGAGTGTTCACAATTCCAGCAGAGAAAATTTTGACCACTGGTTAATTAAATATTAAAAATTTAGGAAAACATCTGGAACAACTGGGCAAAGTCCCCTTTTCAGCTGGCTGTTATGTGATCAGGATGCTTTCTCTTTCCAATATGGATGTCATCCCATATTTTCCCAAAGCAATGACTGCCTCCACAGTCAGAAAAAATGAAATTCTTTCCTACGTCTAACTTGCTGTTTTCAGTCACAAATAAGATGGTCCCTACATCTCTTAGAGGCAGTTTATATCTCTCTCAGCAGTCTCTCCAAGACTTCTCAATTAGAGCATTTAGTCAATTGATTATTTTCTAAAGTTGACATAGCTTTGGATTACTATAATTATGAATTTATTATGTCTTTGCCAATATGCTACGAATTTCAATTCAAACTTGGCATGTCTCTTTGGAACCTTTAATTTTCTCATATTTCCAAATAAATCATATGTGTTTTGTTTTTGTTTTTGTTTTTGTTTTTTTTGTGGTTTTTGGGTCACACCCGGTAGTGCTCAGGGGTTACTCCTGGCTCCATGCTCAGAAATTGCTCCTGGCAGGCACGGGGGACCATATGGGGCACCGGGATTCGAACCGATGACCTTTTGCATGAAAGGCAAACGCCTTACCTCCATGCTATCTCCCGGGCCCCAATGTGTTTTTTTTTTTTTTTTAAAGACAAGGATTCTTTCCTTCTGATCTTCATGTTCAACAAAATGATAGGAATGTCGTTACCATTTGATAAATGAATTAATACTTGCATGAATTGTTAGGCTCACTTTGTAATCCAGCACATACAGCCATCTGTTTTATAACTGAATTTTATATCTAGTGGGCAGGACAACAATGCTCAGCACATTATTCACTTTCTTGCATAGGGTTAAAATTAGGCATTTCAGTCAATTCGAGGGTGCCACCTGGTGTGTAAAAGGCTGAATACAGGTGAATTCTTATTCAAAACCATACAGAACTTAGATTATTTCAATTGTTTATTAATATGGAAGTTTTCACCATTCTCAGAAACATACAAAAATTCTTTTTGGTAATAGCTTCATTCTTGTAAATATTTCTTATTAATATTTTAAGATGTTGGTTATACATGAATAAAGGTTTATATACTATTTTGGTAAATTCTAATTTTTAATAAATCTTTATCAAAGCATCATGATTGCTAGCATGTTTGTAGTTGAGTTTCAGTCATTAAACGGAATAACCCCCTTCACCAGTGCAACATTCCCACCACCAATGCCCCCCTCCTGCACCACCCCTGCCTATATTCACGACAGGCATTCTACTTCTCTCATTCTTTAACATTGTCATGCTAGTTGTTACTGTCATTATTTTTCTTTTTTTTTTTATCTCTTTTAAGTTCTGTAGTAGGGATGTATTTTTTTTTTAATTTAAATTTTTATTGTGACTAAAGTTCATTACACAGAATTATTTATGGTACATAGTGACA
>PVKC010025554.1:0-16441 GCA_004027635.1 Crocidura indochinensis
TAGGGAAGCCCGCCTACCTGCGCTGAGTCTGCCATCGGATCCAGTCAGCTCTTGCCTCAGTGGCCAGCCCCAGGACAGGTAGGGAAGACTGCCCACCAGCGCTGAGCCCACCATCGGATCCAGCCAGCTCCTGCCTCAGCGCCCCGCCCCAGGTGAGGTAGGGAAGCCCGCCCACCCACGCTGAGTCTGCCATCGGATCCAGTCAGTTCTTGCCTCGGTGCCCAGCCCCAGGACAGGTAGGGAAGACTGCCCACCGCAGTGAGCCCGCCATCGGATCCAGCCAGATCCTGTCTTGCCGCCCCGCATCTGGACAGGTAGGGAAGCCTGCCCATCCGTGCTGAGTCCGCCATCGGATCCTGCCAGCTCCTGCCTCGGTGCCCCACCCCAGAACAGGTAGGGAAGCCTACCCACCCGCGCTGAGCCCGCCATCGGATCCAGCCAGCTCCTGCCTCGGCACTCCGCCCCAGGACAGGTAGGGAAGACCGCCCACCCACGTTGAGTCCGCCATCGGATCCAGCCAGCTCCTGCCTCAGTGCACCACCTCAGGAGAGGTAGGGAAGCCCGCCCACCCGCACTGAATCCGCCATCGGATCCAGCCAGCTCCTGCTTCAACGCCCCACCTCAGGAGAGGTAGGGAAGCCAGCCACCTGCACTGAATCCGCCAGCGATTCAGCCAGCTCCTCTCTCGGCGCCCCACCCTAGGAAAGGTTGGAAAACCCGCCCACCTGTGTTGAGTCCGCCATCGGTTCCAGCCAGCTCCTGCCTTGCCGCTGCCCTGTCCCCCGGAAAGGTAGGGAAGCCCACCCACCTGCGCTGATTCCCCATCGGTCCCGCCAGCTCCTACCTTGGCGCCCCGCCCCCGGTCATGTAGGGAATCCAGACACCCGTGCTCATTCCGCCTTCCAATCCATCGCCCATCTTCAGATCCAGCCAGCTCCTGCTTGGCGCCCTGCCCCAGGACATGTAGGGAATCTGGACACCCGTGCTCAATCCACCTTCGGATTCAGCCAGCTCCTGCCTAGGCGCCCCGCCTCAGGATAGGTAAGGATGTCCGGTCACCCGTGCTGAGTCCGCCATCGAATCCAGCCAGCTCTTGCTTCATTGTCCCAGCCCAGGACAGGTAGTCAAGCCCGCCCACCCTCGCTGAGTCTGCCATCGGATCCAGCAGGCTCCTGCCTTGGCACCCCGCCCCAGGACAGATAGGGAAGCCCGCTCACGGGCGATGAGCCCACCATCGGATCCAGCCAGCTCCAGCCTCGGCGCCTGCCCCAGGACAGGTAGGGATGCCAGTCCACCGTGCTGAGTCTGCCATCGTATCCAGCCAGGTCCTGCTGATTGGAAGAATCTCCCCCCAAAGAAAAAAATAGCTAAACTCAAATTAATTTTATTATAATGATACATTTGAAAAACTGTAAAATGTACATACCAAAATTTTTTATTTCAACCACGTGTAGTTAGTCCTATGGCATCAAGTGCCTGTTCTCACGGTCATGCAAAATGGGTGTTGGTTTTATTTATTTATTTATTTTTTGCTTTAGAAATTTTATTCTTGGAATGGGTATGGCTACTATAATAAATTTTTGGGCGATGGGGTTACTATTGGTGCAGCTGTCTGTCAACATACAAAGTGTCCTCTGACATAGGAGTTGGGTACATACTTGAAAAGATAAGATCTTCAGGACCATGCAGTGTAGCTTAGTATGGCCCTACCCTACACCATAAAGCAAGTGCCAAGGCTGCCCATTTTGGCAGGCTGTTCGAAGCTGGAGAAAAAAAGCACTTGTTCCCCGGCCTCAGGGAAGACTGGCAGTAAAATTTCCTTTCATCATGGGCCAACATTTGTTATAACCCTTATGTAGCTGCTATGTCTAAAGTCAGGTGGGTCCAGGTTTATTTATAGCATCATCTTCAAACATATTTCTATCTTGGGATTCTTCAGGGTAAAGCTACACACACACACATAGACACACACACACACATGAAGTCATGGCCTTGTTAGGATCATGATCCAGTTTTGTTCTCTCTCTGTCTTTTCTGTTGATCCCAGGAGTTCTGGTCAGTAAACAGGGAACTTCTGGGGTGTTATGAGGAGGCAGGGCACAGAGGGAGAGTTATGACATTTCTTCTGTCTCAACCTCTCCATGGTGGACCATTTTGTGGCTGTGGATAGTTTCTCTGGAGATCCTCCATATGGTGGCTGTGAGCAGTTTTTTCTGGCTTCCTTCCCATGCAGGAGGCTTATTCTTCCAGGAAAAGTATCCCTGCCAGGCTTCATTTCTCAGTCCTTGCCTCCTACTGGAGGCAAAAACTACTCTTGTGTTAAGCTACTGACATCTTGGGGCCAACCATGGCCTGTGCAGTTGGGTGACGAATTGCTTCATGCGGGATGTGGTCAAGAAAGTTCCAAGAAGACACCTGATGCTGGTATACCCTCATTTTTCCACTGAGAAGCCAGTGTCAGAAAGGGTGTGGGCCCCCTAAAGTCTCCCATGCAGGCTGGGGCCAACCTGGTCTAAGCTGAGGGAGGCTGGGAAGGCTTGGACAGCCAGGAGGACACTAAGGTGGGGCCACTGCAGACTTCCCCAAACATGTCTCCCACTCTGCATTTCCTTCTGTACTCAGCCTGCCATTTGCTTTGCTGCAGGGTGAAGACAGGAAGGATGAACTCTGCCTGGACCCTGCTCAAAGAGCTCTCACCTGGCTCCTGCTTTCCTGTGGTTACCATCTCAGCCTGCTGAATTTCTCTGAATCTTCAAAGCTCTGGTTCTGAGAAACCCCAGCTGCAGTCTTTTTCATCTCAGAACACAGCTCTGAGCTGCATTTCCCTAGATAGCCAGGGTAGCCATTGCACTGGCTATGGCAATGGTGCTGGCCTCATCTTAGAGACTGGCAGGCACTCCACTCATGAGTAGCTCAAGGCTACCCTCAAATAGCATTATTCATTGCAAATGGCAGTCTCACAAACTGACTTTGACATGTAATGTCTCAGAGAATATCAAGCATGGAATCCTCATTTTATGTTCTAGAATAGGAATGAGAGGGTTCAGATGTGGCTTCTCCAAGTTGAGTTCGAGAGGAGGATACAAGAGTTGTCCTGAGCACTGGTGTTCACTGGACATTCTCACTTCTTCAAGGGCTCTGATATTGGTTTTGAGAGACCTGACCACCATCTTTCCCGCTCTGTGGCAGTAGAGTTTGTGGGAATGAAAAAGCAAACAATGACAAAGATAGGAAAAATCTGATAATGTATTTTCAGACTTTTGGGTTAGGGGGATCTCCAGTTGTCCAGAGCCATGGACTAATATTTCTTCTTTCCATCAACCCTATTTATAACTGCCAGGGATATGTGGTCTAGCTGTGTCTCTTCCCTGGACTTCCCAAAGAGCCTATGGTACAACATCCCCATGAAAAGTTCCATTAATTTACACAGAGGTGACTGTGAAAAGAAGGCTAGGGGACTCACTTACCTCCTGCAGGGCATATTCTCTGAAAGCAGAGGTGGGATGTACATCCGATTTGCTTTGGGATCCCAGATCCTAGTACAGAGCTGGCTAATCTGGGCTTCACACACTTGGATGAATGAATGCCTCAGGGCCTCTTCTCAAAGTGGGACATTGAACCAGAGTGGACTCAAACCATCAAACCTCTGGTTTGATCTCAAGCACAATGTGCTCCATGAACACAACCCACTGTGCCCCTCAGAACTACTACTTCACCCTAGCAAAATGCAAATTCTGGTTTTTAAGGGCTGGGAAAATGTATGGGCCAAAGGGAGGGACTATATCGGAGATGAGTTTAGGAAATTCTGGAAATGTATACATTACTACCCAAAATCTAGTGCCTGAAAACAATTTTATACTTTGAGAAGGGCTCAAGGCTTTGCTTTATGTCAGGAGACAAAGGATCCATTGCCAAGATGCTTTGAGTTTCATGTTGGCCTCTCTGAGGACTGCTTGGACTTCCTTTGCAGTGAGGTTTCTGAGTTCACAGATAGGATATCGTTCTGATAAAGGTCTGAACCCCGAGACTGACAGTGAGTGCATCCTTATCCTACTGGCTAAGAAATCACACAGGCACAATTCTCTTGCTAGGAGGGATATGGCAGAGTTTGGGAGACAAAAATTCAAAACCAAAACAGGAGAACTAGGCAGCTTCTGACAATAAAGTGCTATTATTGAATAACAGTTGTAAACTAGAGTTAGTCTACACAGCAGGCTGCAGCCTTGTTTTGGCTCCTCTTGAGCCTCCAGTCAACATGATGGCCAACAGGTTCTCTCTCTCTTTCCTCTCTCAGACACCATGCTACAAATACAGATTACACGAAGAGGCCCCTGCAGGGTTTCACATCTAAGGGATTCTACTCTGCATGTCTGCCATTGGCAATGACCATGACAAGCCCTGCCCAACTTGCTCTGTGGACAAGCTGAGACCGACATCTTGGGCAAGAGCTGGGAGCATCTATGCCAGTGTTCACAGGTACAAATTCTGAGCGAAGTGACAGATCTAGAGAGAAGCAGCAGCACCTGTGGAGTTGTATTTAGGGAGAGACTTGTAGATAAAAGGCCTGTGAGGCAGGTGTGATGGGTGAAAGGAAGGCTTGGGGGAAACCCTGGGTCAGAAGATGCAGGTACAGTATGACATGGAGTCAGGGAAACAAGGCCATTGGCCAGGCCCAGTGTGAGGGCAAGACTTGGCTGTAGTGATGGTGGAGAAGAAAAGTTGGTCTCACTAGCCATGGACTCTAGGCAGAAGATATGGATACCTGTGCTGGGGGCTGTGTTGGAAGCACATCAACTATGGTGTCCTCTTTCCTGTGTTTCCATGGAAGCCTGGGTAGATGACCTCACCGGGTCATTTTCCTCAGTTATTCTTTGTTCCACAAAAAGTTTTGTCCCACAAAATATTGAATTCCTCAGGAGGTTTCCTACTGCTTAGTGACTTACAGAGTCAAGGGGCTACCAGGTCCTGTTGTTCTTCCTTGGTCTCACTGGATGTTCTATTAGCTAGAACCAAATGAGGGACAGTACTAAGTCCTTAAGGAATCCCCACCAGAACAGCACATACCTGTGGGGAAAATCACCCACTTAGGAAGTGGGAGTGCTCCAGGCCCACCATTTGGGCTGATGGAGGGTGGCTCATCCATATGCCCCTTCCCCCAGGTCACTGTGGGAGAAAGTCCTCTGGCCTCCCTAAGCGTTCTCCACTGGGTTTGATGTTTCCAGTATAAGAATATGCCTCACCTCATTTCCTGACAACTGAGGACATTAGGGAGCCCACTGCACCTGCATGAAGGTATGGAAGTTGAAGGCACTGGGGCTGAACATTACCCACTGCTTCATGTTTCTGTGAGAACTGCCCCCTCTCACCAACAGGAACTTGTGATAGCACAGGTAGTATCTTCCTAGGCTAAGATGCTGATGGTAATTGAGGTAGACATCTTCAGGGTCTCCATGGGGCTCTTTTATCAGGCAATCAGGTAAAACTGTGATTGTGACCACACTCCCAAAGGGGCTTCTAGACCACTGGGAAACAGCTATGCCTTCCAGCACTCTGGGAAGGACCTGACCCCTCTATGATTGCCTCTTCCTGCTTCCTACAACTTGCCTGGGAAAGCCCGTTACAAAGCATATACCCGAAGAAAGTGATTGTAGATGGTTATTGTGTGAGGTCTCCTGCCCACCATACTGTGTCTGCAAGTAGGTTCTAGGGCAGCTGTTCTCCCAGGGTGGCAAATATGGGGAAGACATCATCACCCAGACCCTAACACTCAGCCGTGCAGCACTTCCTATCTTAGAGAGGAGCTGCATGCATGATGGATCAGGAAGGAGCTACAGGGAAGGCAGTGGGACTGGTGTGTATGTGTGGGGGGAGGGTTCCAGAGGAGATTCCAGAGGGATGGAGAAAGTCCCCATTTCTGCTGTCAGTGGTAGGGGTTGTAGATGATGGGATTCAGTGTGTGGCCTCTATGGGTCTGGACATGGGCACGTGCTATCCAAGAGTGCCAGGCCCCTGGCTGATAAAGCCCTTTATGAGTGTGGTCCCTTGTGGGCTAATCTGGGAACAGGCTGAGGTGAAGGATGGCCCATAGCTGCTGTGTTGCTGGTTCTAGCTCCCTGTGTGTCTGAGGTATCACTTCCTGGTCCAGGATGGTTACTGAAGACCTGAATGTCCTTCTCCCTTTCTCATCTCCCTGAGATCTGCTCCCCAAACCAGCCTCATATTTGTGGGTAGGATGTTAGTTGGCAAACCTAAGCGAGATAGATGGGCAGAGATGTTGGAACTGTCCCCATGTGACCTCTGGTACCCACTGGTCAGCGGGGCTCCACAGAGTTGGGCCTTGGGGGTCCTTCAGTGAGCTGTGAGCATAGGATGAGGACCCTTTTAGAAGACAGCATTCTTGTAAAAGCTGTCCTGCATCCCCACAATCTTCCCACACTCAACCAGTTTTGGTGTTTTCAACATGTTCTCTTGTGGGAGGAGATGAACACCCTTATCTAGGGAAGAACTAGAGGCCTCAAACAACTCACGCAGACTGGAGAGGAAGTGAAAGGTGGCATGCACATGAGCCTAAAGAGGCCCAAAAGTTGACCCTATCTCTACTTGGCCATATGCTGCTTGAGCTTTCCTGGGCCAGCACGTTTCGGTATCTCTCCTTCAGACCCCTTCCCCAACCACCTTCCACCCCCGACTTTCTCGGAGCAAGTCAAGCTACTTTCTCAGTTCCACATTAGTCTTTTATTATAACCATATTGAATGGGAACACTTTGCCAAAAGGATGTAATTTCTTATATCAATATGAACTAGAATATAAAGATGAATGAGGGGAAAAAACTCAACAGGATATAAATGGCACAACTGAGCATTCCATGAATCAAATTAACTGCACTGATGTGAAAAAAATGATGACAACTTTGACATCAAAGTGGCCTCAAGCCTGGTTAGAGACATCTTACTTCTTCTTTAACACTATAATAAAGATCTTTTGAAAGTAACACTGAAGGAGCAAGGGAGCATGGCTTCCCAGTGGCTACCCTTGCTTTTCCCCTGGTGCCTTGTCTCCAGCACATAGTCTCACTGTTGTGCAGCCCTGGCATTGCAGATAAGGGTCAACTGTGTATTGAGGGAAGGAGGGATGGAATGCTGTGGGCTGCATAAGACAACTCCCTTCCTCAATGGGGAAATAAGTCTTATGTGTAGGCTGGAATCATCCTGGGCATGGTTGTTTAACAACAAAATAAAAACAAAAACAAATCTGGGTCAACTACGACAATCTGTCACAGAGTTTTATACTTGTTCTTCACCTTTGACAGAACAGAGGGGACATTCTTGTTCCTGGCAGGCATCCATACCAAGATGATTTTCTGTGCATGGTTCCACTGGGTCATATCCACAGAAGTAAACTCCAGATGGCCTAGTCTATTCTCCACTCACATTCCTTCTGCAGCTTGACCTATCTCACCACATCCCAGTCAGTCAGAATGCAGTTACTGCAGAAGGTCATCTTTGGAAGAATAAGCTGGTATGAAATGTTAAAAGTATTAATGGCCCCTGGCATAACACAAGGTAAGGCAGAATCCTCAGGACCTTCTTTTCTCCTCTTAAACTCTATAGCATACTGGACAGATAGTCAATCTGTAACTCAGATTTTCTTTCTTTCTTTTTTTTTTTTTTTTTTTTTGTGGTTTTTGGGTCACACCCGGCAGCGCTCAGGGGTTACTCCTGGCTCCATGCTCAGAAATTGCTCCTGGCAGGCACGGGGGACCATATGGGGCACCGGGATTCGAACCGATGACCTTTTGCATGAAAGGCAAACACCTTACCTCCATGCTATCTCCCGGGCCCCGTAACTCAGATTTTCAAGTTGATCATAGAGGAATGCATGAAACACAGGGACGTATTGAAAAAAGGTTGATGATAATAGGATATTAGCCTAAGCTTTCTTGTATATAAAATATATTGAACTGGTAATAATAATCAAAACATGAGAGGCTCCACTGATTACACGTATGCAGAAAAAATGAAAAAAAAAGGTTTCATATATTCAGGATTTTTACAAAGTGCAATTAAACATAAGTACCTAATAACATAATAAAAAGGAACATTCTCTATAATGGCACTGGAACGAACAAAAAAGCGAACAATGCTTGACTATGAGGAATAAAACTGCATTTCTTAGAAAAGCTAAGACAGTCTGCAACTTCCTGTCCTGTGGACCTAAGAGAAGTTTGACAGGGGCATTATTCGTGGTCCCTCCTGTCCCCCCTGGTTTCTTTTCTCCAAAGAGGGAGAAGGTTCTGGGGAGCCACAGATGCTACACCCAATAGGTCTCATGTGGCCCCAACAAGGGGGCACATGGCAAGGGCCGGGGTTTTCAGGAGAGATGAACAGCTAGCCCAAGAGTAGCGAAGCAGCTGAGAGTGTCATTGGTGTGGTGGGTGTCCTGAGTGTGGCCAGTGACACTCAGCTAGCTTGACACCAGTGAGTTCCTGGTGCAAAGGGGATGCTAGAGATGAGCAGAAGTCTTGAGGCCAGCTCCAGGGCAACAGGTGAGAGGGGACTTTTGCAATCTCTGTCCTAGAGACCCAGCACCTCATCCTTCACCTCAGAACACAGCACTCTGACACTTCCTGAGGTCTGGTCCTTCAGGAGCAAGGAACAGCTGCCATAGGGCAACAGCAGAGCCCTGCTTCTATGAGAACATTCCCAGGCCTGGCTGCAATGTTTGTAGCAAGCTAAGTCAATCCACAGAAGAGCTGAGCAGAGAGAGCACTGAGGCAGGAGCTGGAGCACAATGGATGGCCAGGCCAGTGGAAGTCAAACCACTCACCCTACATGCCACCATGCTCTATTTCCCTGTGAAAGTTTAGACTCACATCATCAAGCTAATAAGAGCTCTCTGCGGCAGATCCAGTCATCACTCTTTTCTGGGAGAACAAGTGGGAAATCAAGTCCTTATCAACTATGGCTACAGAAAAAGACCTAGTTAGTAATGGGAGGGATGTAAATGGTGACAATTCTTTCTCATGTTGCTCTCCTGCCCCTTGTTTAAGGAAAGCTTCCACTGCCTGGAGACTTTGCCATGAAGAGGGGAAACCCAAAGTCCAATCATCCTGACTGGGGGTTGGGTGGGGGAACAGGGCACTGAGTTGGGTCTATCCCCTCAGAATTCTGGCTCAGGCAGAGGGAAGTGGACGCCTTCTTAGAGACCTTCTGCTGAAGGGAGGAAACAGCTCAGGAGAGGCTGCCAAAGGCCAGGGGAATCCTCTGCTCTCTGTTGAATCCATCAAGGCACCGATTCAGAACCGACCTTAGCCTGGTTGTAGTGCCTGCAATGCATCACCCAATTGGGCCAAGGACTGTCTGGAAAACCCGTATCCTCCTGGTTATTTAGAAGGTTCCTTGACAGGGCCTGCTCTCTTCAAAGGGACCCCAAGTTGAATTCCCTGTTGACCTTGAAGACCCACTGGAGATTTGGCCCAAGGCAGTTAACTGGGCTATTTCCTTTACTCCTCAATGGAAGGGTGAAAATGCCCCTGGAGCTACGAGACCAGAAAAACTGATAGAATGGTGTTCGTACAAGAGAGCTGGGACTCACATTTTCCAATTTCAGAAAGGATTATTCTCACCACATTTGAAATCAGTACGACAAGAACTGGCATATCGTAGCTTTGTTTTCTGGCTGTAAAAGATTTTTAACAGGGAAAATCAGGTTGCCTTAAAGATGGACTGTGATGGCTGAAGTCCATGGGGGCTGAGGACTAGAAATTTATTCTTTCACAAGGAGGAAATCTAAGTCTCCACACAACACTCCTAAGTTGAAATACTATTTCTAGAGACGGCTGTAACTTTTCTGAGAGGTCAGGAGTGAGTGTTTTTCCTCCTAACCCTCAAGTCCTGGAACCCACTTGTTCTAATTGATTCTACTGCATTTGACTGCCCCTATGGCTTTCCAAAGGTGGCAGAAAGTGGTGGAGAGACAGGAAGTTTCTTTTGTATATTAGTCAAATTTCCTAGGTCTGAGGCTCTGGGTGAGGGAAGGGTTGAAACCACTGTTCTTCCCTTCTGGATATCTCAGAGAATGGAAGGGTCACACCTTCTGAGTTGGGGAGAAGGAACACAGAGGATGAAGGAGTCTCACTATCTCTTCCTGACAGTGAGTGTGACACTAAGCCAGCTCTGATGCCCTCTCTGCCTTCCTCCAGAGGCTGGGCTGGAGTTTAGTGGCTTAGTTGTTTCTCTCGCAAGGATTTCTTGGGGCTGCCCCGCTGCCATGGGCATTTTGGGAAAAAAAGGTTGGCTTCGGAGGGACCCCCATGGAGTTGGGGGAGCAATCTCAGGAAGGCCTTAGGGCTGTAGAGGGGATGATCAGTTCCCCTCCAGGCAGGCCACAAGGCCGGGGTCAGATGTCCAGGGGGCTCACGATGGTGAAGCCAGAGTCTTTGCTATTGTTGCTGCTGTCGTCATCTGGGCTGGAGCTGGGGTTGCTGGAGGAAGCTGAGGCAGAACCCATCAGTGGGTCCGAGAACATCAGTGGGGTGCGGGTCAGGGCCTCGCCTTTGCTGGATATGTTCCTGAGGGTGCAAAGAGGCTGGGCCTGGCTAGGCAAGGGCCCCCTGGCACTGCTCGGCTCGTCCTCTTTGGAGACCATGATGAAGTCTTCTGCGCCGCCACGGTCGCTGAGCCCTGGTGTTTCTGAAGAGCCCTGTGAAGAAGGGGCAGAAGGAAGGATGAGTGGATGGGACTGAGGTGGTATCCCTGTGGTAAGTATGGTCCTGCATTCTGTCAGAGGGAAGAGGGCCATGTCTGGTTGGCTTCTTTAAAACCAAGTACTTCCAGGCCTGGGGAACGAGAGTTGGTTTCTCGGGGAAACTGGTACAGCCTTCTCCGGGGATGGCAGCTTTGGAGGTAGGTGCCTGGAGTTCTAGGGGAGCCATGGAGGGACATAAGCAGCTTGTAGCCTCTTGAGTTTGCTCTGGAGTTTGGGGGAAAGAGGGGTTCCCTAGGACAACAACATTATCTGGACCTTTCTACAAACTCAGAAGCCAGGAATGGCCACTACAAAGTAACAGGGCACCAAAAATTGCCAAAAAGGGCTCCAAATCTAAGCGTTTCAAGTAGTCTTTTGTTGGGGGGTGAGGTTGGGGGACAGAAGTGGCTGTCAAGATGGTGCTGAGTACTTGTGCTCACATGGAGCTATGTTCCCAGCTATCGGGCTCTCTAATGTTAGAAGAAGCTGAGCCATGAGGCCTGTGTGGTATGTGGTGAGGGGCAGAGGCACTGCCACCTGCTTTGGGCTTGAAGTCAAGTCAATGGCAGGAATGTCAACCCCAGATGATTTCCCCACAGCATAGGGAGGGGTGTGCATGCATGAGAGACCCAACATCAAACTGGATCTAGAGAGCCCTGGAGGAAAGAGTACTGGGTGCATGGCCCAGGCCACCTGTGGATCATGGCCAGAGCCTGAAAAATAAAAAGTGGAACGTTTCTGGAAACTTCTAGGAGGAATCAGACCCTCTCTGAGCCTCATGTCCCCCTCAGTAACATGGTGCCTAAATGTCAGCTCAGGTACCTTTCCACTCTGAAAACCCAACAAGAACTGGAGCTAGAGAAGAGACAATTTGATCTTAGGGTGTACACAAAAACAAGTCTCAAAGTTGTGCATCTCCAGTGTGAAACTATTCATTTCCTATTGACATATTCTTCTTGACAGGAATGGAGAGGCATGGCCCTGGCTGAAAGGTACAAGCCACTGAGGCACAAGGACACATGGGAGGGAACGGTGGCCCCTGTGTGCCCTTTCCAGTTCCTCAGAGGGGCCATCCGGTCAGGGCAGTGTTGACTTTGGGAAACTTCTCTAGCACACAAGCACAGGGGGGAACTTTTGGAATTGCACAGGCCTTGGCTTATTTCATATTTACCCTGCAGTGCACATTGGGAAAACCTGGCTGTCTCCAACAATAGCAGGCTACCATCTTTACAGACTCTAACACAGAAAAAAACACACAAAATCCATGCTCTTCTAACTAAGGGCAAAGACTTGAGTGGGATCCAGAGAAAAGACTGCTGTGAGGGGCCTAGACGAACAGAGGAATTGGCTTGGAATGTCTGCCTGGTAAGAGTATGGTCCCAAGTTCAAATCCTATGTCCCAGAGCTGGAGAGATACTACATTGAATAAGAACCTTGCCTAAATGCAATTGATCAAGTTTGATCGCCAGAACTACATATGGTCCCGAGCAGAGTGACCCCTGAGCACAGAGCCAGGAAAAAGGCCTGAGCATGCTTAGGTGTGGGCCTGAGACCAAAATAAACAATGTGTCCCACAGTGTCTGAGCATCATCCAGGTAGCTCTGCAGTCTATTATGCTCTATTTGTCATTCCTCAGACAGTAATGGGCAGGTATCCCCCAAAAGATGGGGGCTGACTACCCAGGTGTGCACCAAGGCCAGGAAAGTGGGACCTCTGGTGGGCACAGGTGTGAGCACAGCAGTGACCTCCATGAACATGATGCTATGTCCAGAATAAATAGCCTTGGGGAGCCTGCTGGTATGTGAGCTCCACAGCCTGATGTGGCAAGCATCATAATCCGACTGGTGTGTAGCCCCCAACCTTCAGGGTCATGCCTCCAACAATGGGAGAATTTGGGAAACAACAAAAAAGCTGTGTACAGAGGAAGGGAGGTAGAACAGTCAGTCCACTAATCTGACTATCACTGTAATGATCTGGGGGAGGGAGAGAGGGAGAGAAGGCAAGAGAGCGAGAGGGATGGCAGAGTGGATCCAGTACATGTTCACAGGCCCCAGGCTCGCGAGGACCCTGGCCTTGGCCGCTGGAGCAATAGTGGTCGTCAGCAATGGTGATCTGCTCATTCTCCTCGGCTTCCAGCTGGCTCTGGTTGAAACGCAGGGAGCCTTTCAGAATGTCTTTGATCTGTTTTCAAAGAAGAAATGAAAAAGATGAATGACTTTGGGTTTTAAATGCTTACCCTCTAATACATTTTAAATTGAACCTGCCACTGCCCTTTTCTTTATAGTGTGAATATAAATAGTTCCCTAAGCACAGGAATAACAGAAAAAAAAAAGTGAACTGACGAAAACCATTGACTAATTAATAACTAATGGACATTTCTGTCTTCTGGGCAAGGTTCTCACAGGGTGAGACATAGACTGAGTGTGTGTGTGTGTGTGTGTGTGTGTGTGTGTGTGTGTGTGTGTGTGTGTGTGTGTGTGAATAGCCTTGACAATTGTTTACTTATTTCTTGGGGAAAAGGCAAGGACTTAACCACACTTGGGAGTACTCTAGGGCTTCTATGGCTGTGCTCAGGGCTCACTCATGGTGGTGGCTCAGGGGGACCACACTGGGTAAAGATTGGGGTTTGGCAGCATATAAGACAAGTGCCTAAATCCTTATACTATCTTGCTAGCCCCATGTGCCACACACAAAACACTGAACAGTCCTTGGCATTAAGGTGGTTCAATCCAGCCAGAATGGCCAATGACACAGGCAGACCTTGAGAGACCAGGGTGTTCTTTTCACTGAGGCTTCCTGCTGAGTGTAGTCCTTAGAGGGATCTGTCTATAGGGGCCTTTGGCTATGAGGTCAGCTGGACGTATGATTAGGAAGGGCATGTGCCCCAGGAACATTCACTCCTCTAGTATGAATGACCAGTGTGTTGGATTACACCCTATTTTACCCAAAACAAAGACTTTCCCCAGCTTTTCTCTCGTTTTCACCCACCCCTTTTAACATGTAAAAGACTCACCTGGACTGATTAGCTTGAGTTTTGTCGCTTATTCCTCCCCCTCCCAATTATAAATTGATCTGGTCAATAAAGAGGTTGGTTTGATGGGCTGAGGAACCACAAGGATGGAGCCACCCATCTCCATGCTTTTCCTTTCCTAAGAGTGTCTTGGTCTATTAATTCGTGCAGTCACCTCGATTCAGACCCGGTCACTTTGGGATTGATTACAGAGAGTGGAGCATTACAATGGTCACAATTATGGAGCACACCATATTACAATGACTTTGGGTGAGAAGCAACTCAATAGGTTTCTTTTTTTTTTTTTTTTTTTATGGTTTTTGGATCACACCCGGCAGTGCCCAGGGGTTACTCCTGGCTCCATGCTCAGAAATTGCTCCTGGCAGGCACGGGGGACCATATGGGGCACCGGGATTCGAACCGATGACCTTTTGCATGAGAGGCAAACGCCTTACCTCCATGTTATCTCCCGGGCCCCTCAATAGGTTTCTTAAGAGGAAAAGGCAGAGATGGAACAAGAGAAACTAGTTGAGACTGAACACTAGTCCTAGAATCACAGGATGCAGCGAGAGGAGGCCAAAATTCAGATGAACCACTCCCAGCTCAGGGTGAGCTGTGGGACACAGAGATGAACTGACATACCTGTTTCAATCCTGCCAGGGAGACCAGAATTTGGTCTTCTTTTTCCAGATTTTCTTGTAATATTACATCCTGAATATTTCCTAAAAATCAGAAAAATAGGACTTTAGAATTTATATTCCGAGTAGAACTTCTTTGCTGCCACACTGTAACTTCAAATAAGCTTGAGAAATTTTTTTTTCTTTTTTTGGCCATACTCTGGGGTTACTCCTGGCTACGCGCTCAGAAACTACTCCTGGCTTAGGGGACCATATGGGATGCTGGGGGATCAAACCTAGGTTAGCATGGGCAAGGCAGACACCTTATTGCTTGCATCATCACTTGAGCCCTAAGCTTGGGAACTTTTTTTTTTTTTTGGTTTTTGGGCCACACCCAGTGAAGCTCAGGGGTTACTCCTGGCTATGCGCTCAGAAGTTGCTCCTGGCTTGGGGGACCATATGGGAAACCGGGGGATCGAACCGCGGTCCGTCCTAGGGCTAGCGCAGGCAAGGCAGGCACCTTACCTCCAGCGCCACCGCCTGGCCCCATGCTTGGGAACTTTTAAGCCTTATTTCAAAGCAAACTACTCCTGCCCAGAATGCTGTGCCAAAGCTACAAAAAAAGGTGGCCTCTGAGCAAAGTTAAGGTTGAAGAGCCCATTATACAGGGTATCCTGTCTCTGTGACTTAAGGTGACCATTCTGACCACGACAACTGTTTCCTCATTTAACTGAGAAGACCAGGGCACCTTTTGCTGAGTAGGATGTGCTCATGGAGCAACCTTAAAGAACCAGAGCAGTAAGCAGGCTCTCTCCATTAACATCTCTGCATTCTTATTTTTGGTAGTTATTATAAAGTGACCAGTTTTCCTATTGACAGTGAACTAAATCATGAAATTGTGATATAAATACTAGTCTGGGACTTGAGCAATAGCACAGCGGTAAGGTGTTTGCCTTGTACAAAGCCAACACAGGATGAACTCCAGTTCGAATCCCAGCATCCCATATGGTCCCCCGAGTCTGCCAGGAGCAACTTCTGAGGGCAAAACCAGGAGTAACTCCTGAGTGCCACCGGGTATGACCCAAAACCAAAAATAAATACATACTAGTCTGACTTCTTCAAAAATAATGAAATTGTGCCTTTCTGAACAATAGGATGAGTCTTGACATAAAGATACTAAGTAGATTTAGCCAGGCTGCAAGAGACAACTGAATGACTTCACTCAAATATGGAATAGAACTAAAGCAAGCTGTCAAAATATAAACCCAAACAAAACTTGATGAAGTGAAAACTATGGTGATTCCCAGAGAGAAAGTCAAGAGTTTGGGTGGGAGGGGGGAGATGGCAGGAGAAAAGGACTGAAGGGTGGCATCATAGATGTGTGAGGTCAAACCTTTGGGATTCCAAAAAGATTGCAAAACCAATGATAAATCACAAAAGTTCATAACAGGATAGAAAACAAAACAAAGACATTTGTGAAGTCAAATGACACCATAGTGCACCATATAATTGTTGGTGTGTGTGTGTGTGTATGTGTGTGTGTGTGTGTTTGTGTGTGTGTGAAAAGGTGGAGGATTTTTTAAAATGTAAAGATTTTTTAAAGATTTTTGAATTTAAAAATGGGGTTCAGAAATTATATGAGGAAGATAATTATGCAGTGGAATACAATCTCCTTAATGCTAGCTTGGCCTCACAGGTGGGATAAGCATGGTTAGGCCAGCTCTGTCTTATGGTCTATAAAAACTGTCTCCAAGTTTAGGCAGAGTTGTACCTCCTCCCCACTTTCCCCTGTCCTTCAAAAGAAGTCCAAGTCATCCCCTTGTTTCTACCACACCAATCTTCAAACTAATAATATATGATAAATCATAGCCTGTTGCATATGTAAACATTTCTAATCTTATCATGATTTGGAATTTCTATGTATAAACATTTCTGGACCCACCCTGATCCTACCCTGATCAGTGATTGGACCCTACTCTAGGGTGGGACCTGGCTTTCTGGACCCACCCTGATCCTACCCTGATCAGTGATTGGACCCTACTCTAGGGTGGGACCTGGCTTTCTGCC
>PVKC010025555.1:0-16437 GCA_004027635.1 Crocidura indochinensis
TGCTCAGAAATTGCTCCTGGCAGGCACGGGGGACCATATGGGGCACCGAGATTCGAACCGATGACCTTTTGCATGAAAGGCAAACGCCTTACCTCCATGCTATCTCCCGGGCCCCTTCATTATAGTTCTTAAAGCTCGATTCATATGTTTGATCTCAGATCGAAAAAAAAAAATTGGCCTTGGTTTTTTTGACTGTGACCTGGGAATAATTTTTTTGTGTGTGGTGCTGGGAATGGACTGTAATTTAGGGGCTCTGCTGCTGAACTAGATCCACGAAGACAAAAAGGGAATGATGGGTCATTTCTATCTGCCTCCCTGGATTGTCATGAAATTAGATACTCCATCCCTAATCATCTCCTAGCACAGTCCCCAACATGGAGCAACTGCTCTCTCAGAAAAAGGTCTGAGGCCTGAGTGATAGCACAGTGGGTAGGGCATTTGCCTTGCACACAGCTAACCTAAGTCCAATCTCTGGCACTGATTATGGTTCCCTGAGCTCCACCAGAAGTGATCCCTGAGTGCCTTAAAGCACTGCCAGACTTGGCCAAAAACACAACAAAAAATATAAAATAATATAATAAAGGGTCACATAACCAAGTTTTATCTCTTATACTTACTCGGTTCCGTGGTTCTTCTTGTAGGAAGTTCTCATTTTGGGGTTCAACCCGGAGTAAGAACACAGGAACAGGACAGGTACTTCAGAGAAGAGTGGTTTTTGGTTTTATTTCTATTATTGTTGCAGGCGAAGGTTGCCTCACCCTGACACAGGGGTAACTCCTGACAGTGCTCAGGAGACCATATGTGTGGTGGGAATTGACCCAGCATCGGCTGAAAGCAAATCAAGCACATTAACACCCCCCTACCCCCGCACACTATCTTCCTGAACCTAGAAAAGAGTGCGGACTAAATCGAAGAGTGGGAGGGCCAGAGAGCTGGAAACAAAAGTGCAAGTCTTTCTTCACAGGTAAGATCAACATTAAGGATAGACAACTTAGATTCCCCCATTCAACCTTTCATGTGATAGATTGTCTCAGCCCAGAATTCCACTAATGTTCATTCATTCCTCTGAGTAAGGTGTACCCCCAAATCCATTGATCTTCTTTAAGAGGCAAACAGTCACACTTTAGTTTGAAAGAGGTAGGAGAATGATGGATGAGATGGGGGGCTTTGAAAGCATTATAGCCTCTGCAGAGAGGAAGGAAATCTGGACATGCAAACTGCCAAAGAGATCATGCAATTTTGCAGGAGGCTGGCTCTAAGAAATTGAGTGCAGGACACTGCAATTTCCTTTAGTAACAGTTCAGATGTGACTGAACCTCATATTCAGGAATGCCGTCTTTGTCTGAACCCTAAATCCTTCATGCTTTGGATTATGAAACAAAATCATCATCTATTTCCCCACGTTCTGAGCCCAGGACAGAATGTATGACTGCATTTGTTTCTGAAAATTTTTCCTTTCTTTTCCTCACCCCACCCCTACCAGTGGTACAAACTATCCATAGGCAATCTCAATCCTAAAGTGATTTTCATTTGCCAGGGAAATTTGAAGACTATCTCTTGCCAGTCTGAGGTTAAACACAGAGGGAAATCTAAATGCAATTTTCTTGTTTGAGAAGCAGTTACAATATTTTTAAGCAATTGAAGCTTCAAAATCTCAAACCTAACATGCAGGGAGGCCTCTACCAGAGGAACTGGAGATTTTGCAAAGTTTACAAACAGTGGACTGTCTCCGTAGCTCTTCCCTCAATGCTGGGGCTTTAAGTGTTTCATAAATGACACTGTTCTGAGAGATTGGGTGCCATTTTATTGGTGTTTTGGCTTTGGGCTGGGGCCTTTTAATGTAAATGCTACATGGGGAAAAAGTAAGAGGAAAGCTGTTACAGCAAAGCACCAGAGCAAAAGCACATTTTTAAACAGCATTATTTATCAACATTTATTGGTGTCTGGAGTTAACAAACACTCTGCTCTATGGCCATTGAGTGTTTGCAGTAAATTTAAAGGACTTGTCTTGCCTTTGGCACAGAGAAGATGACTCAAGTAGATGTCATCCGTGTGTCAGTTGACAGTGATGGCACATCAGATGCCAGGAAGTCAGCACAGAAGGCGAACCCACAGCCTGGTCCTAGTTCTTCCAAGTTTTCCAAAGACCTGGAAGGTCCCAGCTGCCTCCTGAGACCTTTCTGGCTTCATCTTGAACCTGAGACACTGTAGCAAGGGGACAGGGGATCCTAAAGACCTGTGAGTGACCCTGTCACTGAGGCCACAAGCCCATCAAAGGGGCAGTTGATGCCATCCAATGCCAGAACCACAGATGACAAGCATGGAAGGAGATTTTCAGGCCCAGGGCATGTGCTGTGCCCTGGTGCAAAGAGTTGGGTGACTCAGACTTCCTCATCTGAGATCAAGGACTATGATGGACATATATAGTTTATGCCCATCCCTCAATCACTTCACCTATATATTTTTTAGTTTATTTATTTGTTTGTTTGTTTATTGGTTTTTGGGCTACAACTGGCAATGCTCAGAGGTTACTTCTGGCTCTGTGCTCAGAAATTGTCCCAGGCAAGCTTGATGGACCATATGAGATGCCAGGAATTAAATTGGGTCTGTCCAGGGTTGGCCTCATGCAAGGCAAATGCCTTACTGCTATGCTATCTCTGTAGCCCCAGACTTCACATATTTTTGGTGATAGTAGCCCACTATCATATCCCTCCAGTCCCAGATCCAATTATTATAAAACTGAATAAGTTTATGACTTAAAAATTATATTTAAAAATTTTACAGAATTCCTATAAAGTAAAGCATAAATGTATCATGTAGATGATGACTTTTCAAAAGTAAAAGATGTTTTAGATTAGAGTACACATTGTACTGGTGATGGTGATAATAATAAAAACAGAAACTTCTGCAGCTCCTTTATATTTCTAAAATCTGTTACATGTTTGCTTGCTTTAAATTTATGCTAGCTGGGGCAGAGTGATAGCATAGCAGGTAGGGTGTTCGCTTGCACTCAGTTAACCGAAGTTCCATTCCTGGCACCCCATATGGTCCTCTGAGACTGCAGGAGTAATTTCTGAATACAGAGCCAGGAGTAACCCCTAAGCACCACTGGGTGTGGTCAAAAAAATTTATGCTAGCCTGAGACTGGAGCAATGTTAGAGTGGGTAGGGTTCTTGCCTTTCACACAGCTAACCTGGTTTTGATCCCTGGTATCCCATATAGTCCTCCGAGCCTGCAAGGAATATTTCTTTTTTTTTTTTTTTTTTTTGGTTTTTGGGCCACACCCGGCAGTGCTCAGGGGCTACTCCTGGCTGTCTGCTCAGAAATAACTCCTGGCTGGCACAGGGGACCATATGGGACACCGAAAATCGAACCAACCACCTTTGGTCCTGGATCGGCTGCTTGCAAGGCAAACGCCACTATACTATCTCTCCGGGCCCCTGAAAGGAATAATTCTTGAGTTAGCAGAGCTAGGAGTAATAACTGCTGAGCACTGCCAGTATGACTGAAAAACAACAACAAAAATTCATATAGCCTGAAAATTATCCCCATTTTACACATAGGCAAACCAAGGGAAAGGAAGTAGAAGAAACTCCACACATTTGGGATCTGATACCATATCTCCTAGCTCCTTGTCCTGACTCTCCTTTCCCACCCACTTTGTTAGTTGAAGACTAACATAGGTCCATAGTTCCGAGCAGGCACAATAGCTGAGAGCACCTACCTCTGGGAACAGGAAATGGGGAAGTCACTCAGGGCCCTCCTGATTTGAATAACTAAGTGAATGCATGACGATATGACAATGAGCAGATGGGTGAATGCAGTGATGGGCAGATGAATAGAGGGCTGAGTGGGTGGATGACGGGTCTCTTCATATGAATGGATGTGAGATGGATGGGCAGGATTTCTGGGAGGGGAGTGGAAAGGCAATGCTACAGTTGAAACCCTACAGAAGACACAAACACTTACTCCTCTGCCATCCAGAATGCCCTATGCTTGATCCGAATCCTAATCCTGCCTACATGTTTTTTGTGTGTTGGAGGGTACAGAAATACAGTTTTCCATGTATTCAAGGGCCCTCGGCCTGTATGACTACTACTATGAGAATGACTCAGCAATATTCATTTGGTGCTACACCTATCCAATAGTTCTGAGGATTACCAGGGCCTTCCAGCTGGGCTCAGGGAACAGGGATCACATGAAACCCAGAATTGATCCCTGGACCTCACATACAGGGCATATGCTTCAGCCCTTTGAACTATCTTTCTGGCCTAAAGATATTTTAATTTTCTTTCATAGGTAAGAAAACAGAAGATGTTTTTCCTCAGGCTACTCTACAACTATTCTGTAATTAATAAGCCAAATATACTTTAACCTCTCTATGCCTCAGTTTCCTCCTTTATAAAATGGGAATAAAAACAATGACTTCTTCATAGGCTTGTTGTGGGAATTCGTGATACCTCTATAGATTATTTGGTTAAATTGCTGACATGTTGTATGTTCTCAATAAATAATAACTATGGTTATTAGTATTCCCTAAAGTTCAGGATGGTTGCCTGTGGAAATCAAGGTAAGTCCTCACTACGTATTCTATATTGTGATTACAGTCTTTAGCCCTTTTTCATTAGTGGTTGAATCTGTAATAATACAATAACCTTTATTTTATTACACAGCCCTTGGAAATTGAGGGTTTCATCCATGTCAATTAATTCCTTCGCAGCCCACGTTGGTAGTGACAATCAGAATGTCAAAATGTCTCGGAGGATTCTGAGGAAATCGGCGGCACTTCACGGCGCCTGCCTGCCCGGGTGAGGGACCAGCCTGAGTGAATCTTTAATGTGCACACAGGCTGGGGGAACTCTCCTGAAATGCTAATCCAATCAGCAGCCTGAAAGGCAGTCTTCAAGCTTCTTGCTTGAAGGAATCAGAGAGGCTCTCACAGAGTCAGACAAGCAAACCTGGGTCCCACTTTCTTCCTCACCCATTTGCCGGTGCAAACATCGGCCTGGTCTCAGAAAAATTGTAGCTGCCTCATACAGAATGTGCAGGGACTTCCTATCCCATCAGGGCCAGCCAGGGACAGACCCAGACCAACTCTGGCCATGTAAACCCAGATCTGTGCTCAGGAAACAGCACATTGCTAAGGGAAACTTAGCCAAGAAACCAAAAAATAAGAAAAGCAAAAGAAAAACTGCTATATTTGCTGCAGAGACCCAGCCTGTAACGTCCTCTGGAGCCAAACTAAGTTCAAACCCTCACCGCCCCCCTTCTTTGCTAGGCAGCCTTGGGTATGAGACTTAACCTTGCGGGCTTTGCATTTTTCATTTGTAAAATGCATAGGACACCCCCTACCTTCTAAGGGTTGTATGAGGCTTTAATGATTTCATAAATATAAAGCCCTTGCAACAATGCCTGGTGCATGAAAAGCACTATAGACACATTGGCTGTCATTATTCATTCTTTCTTGTAGTCCTTCATCCATGTGTACATCAATTCTTCCACCCATCAATTTATTCCTGCGTTCATGCACGAATCCAGCCAACACTTCTATCTGCCCCGCTGCTGAAATCACATTAAAAGAGAATAACCAATATTAAGGTTAGAGTGGAGAAACAAAGAGCTCCCAGTCGTGGGCAGGGAAGGTAGAGTCGGCCGACACATCACGTTAGCCATTGCTTTGCACATCTCCAAGCCCTGCCTTCATTTCTATTTCCCTTTTCTCCCGCAGAGAACTCTGACTCACTCTCAAAGGTCCTGACGTTCATGGTCACCTCCTGGGTGAAAGTCTCCTAACAGCAAGGTATAGCTCTTCTCCTTCTCCTCAATCAATGCTTGCTTTAATGAATAAGTGATTGATGGAATGAAAAAAGGATCCCAATGCTCTCTGTTCATTCGACAATTACCGCCTGACTCACCTTGTCTTATAATGGGGCGCTTGTGCATTTCCTTCTACCTAGAAGTCCTTCTCCCACAAGTGGGCCATTTCTAGTTCTTATTTGGATCTTGGAATGATGTCAGCAGTTATTTCTTTCCCAAAACCTTCTTGGACTTACCATGTCTTGGGTTCTCTTCTATGAGTGCCTCTTCTTGCCTCCCCCCCCCCCGTCCCCCACCCCCCGTACCTGCACCTCCTCTTTTACGTGGCTACAATTTAAGGAATTCTCAACTCATTTGACTGTCCCCACAGCAGGTCAGTCTCTTCTATAAGGTTAGGGTCCATCTTGCTTACCATAGGACAAGGGTTGAAGGGTAGGTAGGTGTATGTGTGCGGTCATGGCATTCACAGCGCCCTCTTCAGGTAGGATACTGTAGGTAGGATTCAGAAGTACCCCAGAAAGCACTGTCAGGATTTTGTGGACTCTTGACAACGGCATCCCAGCCATTATCATCCGGGTCTCTATATGTCTCCCCACATGGCTCCTGTATCATCCAAGATGAGAGCAAATGTGTTGGCAGTGTCTCTCCTGCCTCCTGTCCTGTAGGTGGCCATGTCTAAGAAGCTCTACAATCTCCTGGAGCTAAGTGGGCAGATGGAGAGAGGTCGTGATAGATCCTGGATCCTGAAAGAAAGACGTATTCCCTCTCACCTGGACACCAGGGGCACAGTGTGCTGGGGTGCTAACGCCAGCCTCTGACAAAGGGCTGAAGGACTGAAGGACTCTTCTTTGAGAGCTGGTTGGCATTGTAGACTTGACCCCACAGAATACAGAGAGGGGTAGAGGTGGGGAAAGCAGGTTACAAATCTCAGCCTCAGCTCTTTTTTGTTTGATTTTGTTTCTGTTTTTGTGCTACTCTTGGTGGTGATCAGAGCCACTCCTGGCTGTGCTAGATGTAAGGGATCTGCAGTGCCCAAGGTTATGGCTGGGCCTCTCATGGCCAAAGCATGTGCTCCAGTCCATTGAGGTTTCTTGGTGAACCTCAGCCTCACCTCTTAATAGCGGTGTGGCTTTAAATAGGTTTCTTGAAGGCTTTCGAGATAGTACAGGAGTTAAGCCACTTTCCTTTCATTCCATTGATGGTCAAATCCTGGCACCACAAGTGGTTCCCTGAGTACTGCCAAAGGTCACTCCTGAGCACAAGGCCAGAAATAGACCCTAAGCACTGCCAGGTATAGCTCCAAACTATCCCTCCTCCTCCCCTCCACCAAAAAAAAAAAAAAAAAAAAAAACCCTTATAGGTTGCTTAGCATTTTTTTTTCAATGCTAGGGATCAAACCTAGGACTTCATATATCCAAGGCAAGTGTCCCTCTGCTGAGCTATAATTCCCAGCCTCACTCAGCCCTTCTAAGGCTCCATTCTCTCATCTGTTTCAGGACAATGCCTCATCCAGGAAGATGTGAGAACTAAGCCAAACAGTGCATGCAACCCACCTAGCAGAGAGTAAATGCTCCGTGAAGGTTTGCTAATAGACTGTTCGTGTTGTTGTCAATCAGTCAGATGGAAGCTCGAAGTGAATTTGATCCACCCCACCCCAATTCAGCCCCCACATTGAAGCCCAGAGGAGAAGGAATTTTTGTTGGAAACAAAACTCGGACTTTCTTTTTTCTTTTTTTTGGTTTTTGGGCCACACCCAGTAACGCTCAGGGATTTATGCGCTCAGAAGTCTCTCCTGACTTGGGGGACCATATGGGAAACTGGGGGATTGAACCGCGGTCCGTCCTAGACTAGTGCAGGCAAGGCAGGCACCTTACCTCCAGCACCACCGCCTGGCCCCTCAGACTTTCAAGATCTCTCCTCAGTGACTCAATGACCTGTACCTTTCCCCACCTCACTATCAACACACACACACACACACACACACACACACACACACACACACACTGCATTGTTAGCAAAGGGCACGGGAGGTGCAGGAATTTACCCCACTCAGTTTTAGCTGTAGGAGGAGAGGAGGGAAAGCTTGATCTCTGGATTGAGATCCCGCAGGTTTGACCCTTACTACTCTGCTGAATTTGACATTTGGCCTGGCTCTGAGGTTCAGTTTCCTCCTTAATGCAAATAATCATACTAGTTCCTGCCTTAAAGGAAAGAATCAGTAGATAATCAGTAAATGCAAGAGCGTTTAGTACAGCCTGGCTCAGAAAAACAGAGTAATAGCTGTTCATTATTATTATCTTATTTGATTAGTTAGTCTGAGGCCTTGGGGGGAGGGACATCTCAGCTGTGTCCTTGATGGAGGATTTTACTCTTCCTGGAAGTCCTGGTGCTCCTGAGTGGGCACCCCCCACTCTTGTCTCAGGCCTGGGCCCACCCCTTGCACACGGGGGGGGGGGGGCGGGGGGGGATTTCTCTCCACTTTCCTTCCCGGCAAGTTCAGGCCTGCCTCTCCCTTCTCCCTACCCAAGAGACACCATCTCAGAGAGTCTCTCCCATCTTGCAGGGCTCAGAAAATGTTGCTGATCTTAAGTGCTCCCACAGGCTGAATCAGCTATTGAGCTCCTGATGTCCATGAATAGACAGAAACCGACTATGACCTTTGTGCTCTACACTTCCTGTCTTCGCCTAGAACTGGGGGCTGGTTCCTGAGATATCCAACTGGCTTTCTTTATTTCTAAGTTGGCATCTCTGTCATCCAAAGATGCTTGTTCCCCTCAGATTCAGAGCAACCTGGACGTGGGGGAAGACAATGAGCTCCGGCCTGCCCAAGAAATGGTCTAGTGACCTGGAGAAGTAAAGAGGAAGGGATGAGCCAGAGAGATAGTACTTATTTGCCTTGCATACAGTCAACCCAGATATGTCCCCTGAGCTCTGTCAAAAGTAATCTCTGAGGGACTAGAGTGTTAGCACAACAGGTAGGGTGCTAGTATTGCAAGTGGCAATTGGGTTAAATCCTTGGCACCTCATATTTAACTAGGTTAAATCCCTGGCACCTCATACGGTCCTCTGAGCTTTCAAGGAGTGATCCCTGAGTGTAGCAAAAAAAAAAATAAAAATAAAAATAAAAAGTAAAAAGTGTCTCTGAGCACAGAGCCAGGATTAACCCTCAGCATATCCAGGTGTGTCCCAACCCTTCCCCAATTAAATAAAGGGGAGAGAAGCGCCCAGCTGCACCTCAGGTCCTCACTTCTCCACCAGTCTTTTTTTTTTTTTTTTTTTCAGACAGATCTGGGGCTCCCACCTCCAGGTGCCCAGAGGCCTGAGGAGTTGTCGAAACCACTGAAGCTGATGAGTCTAACTGTAAGAGACGCCGCTGTCTCTGCCAGATGCAGCTAAAAATACAGAGGAACAGGGGCCTCGGTAATGGAGACTTTAAGAGCCTGTGACATGCGGGCGATGGCTGTTCGGCCCCTAATGAGCTCCATGAGGGTCGATGCCCAAACCCCAGTGAACATGTGGGCTGGGAGCAGGCACGGGGGTGTCACTCAGCATTTGTCCCTGCTGCCTCACATATCTGGGATGTTGCTGTGAGCCAGGTATTTGGGGACCAGCTTGAGTGACCTCTTGTCCAAGGGGACACTGAAGCCAAGTGAGTGTCAGGAGATGGGAGAGTGTCTAGACATGTCTATCAGAGGCAGAAACCTCAGAGACCCAGATGAAACTCACCTCTCTGTCCCCACCATTGACCCCTAAGCCCAACCCAGAGCCTGCCAGCAGGAGTCCCTTCAAATGGGTGATCATCAGCCATAATAAATAAGTGAGTGTGTGGATCAGGATCTTTATCATGTGGGCCAAAGAGATAGTACAGTGGGAGTTCATTTGTCTTGCTCATAACAAACCCAGATTTGATCCCTGGCATCCCATGTGGTTCCCTGAGCACACCAGAAGCAATTCTTATCTTAAGTGTAGAGCCAGGAGAAAGTCCTGAGAACCAGAGTGTGATTTCCCCAAAAAAGTATCTTTATCATGTAATCAGCTCTCTTTAACCTAGAGTGTTCCCACCTTCCCCAGGAATCACAGTAAACTGAGCTCAGTAGGTGCATGTTTCTGTGTAAATGCTGAGCATAGACCAGCTCCTTTGCTACTCCAGTGCAAAAGCTGAACGTATCCCCATTTTTCAGAGAGGAAGCACAGGGCTTCCAGGAGTGTGAGCGACTCTGGGGTCTCCTCAAGGGAGAAACGTGGGACCCAGATTTTATTCCAGACCTATCCCAGATTCTATGCTTCCCTCCTTATCTGTTTCCCTACCCACTCAGAGCAGAGGAGCAGAGAATTGTGGGCCAGAGAAAGCCCTGCAGAATGGCAGCCCCCCCCCACAAATACCTCCAGGGCCCATAAAATGTTTGATAAATTCCAGGAGAAGAATAGGAAGAAATAATGAGCATTTGTCAGCGCCTTTTATAGCATATAAGACGCTTTCCCCTGCATTCTTTCATTTGATCTTTGCCACAGGCCCGGGAGGAAGGTATTATCATTATCTCCATTTTGTTGGGGAGGAAAGTCAGAGTCCCTCATTTCCCAGCTTGGGGTTGGGCAGTCTGCATGCACAATTGGAGTGGGAGGTGGGTACATGGTGGGAGGGTCCTCTACCAGAGCTGTCAAAAGACTGTCAAAGGCTGGGGGTGGGGGTGATGCAGACCAAGGTACAGATGGCATTTCTGACCTCCCAGTAATTGCAATAATTGCTCCCAGAGGGCAGAGGGCAGACTCAGTGTGCCTCTTCCTAGTAGTCTGCCAGGCGTGCTTCCTGCCCTCAGGAAGCTCATTCTCCTTCTACTGCTTGTTGCTTCCCTTCCTGGAGCAATTTCTCCAGAACAAAAGAAGGAGCCGGTTCTGATGAACCCCTCAATAGGGAAGAAAATACAGAACTAGGGTTGCTTACATTTAGTTTATGAGGAATGAGTCCAGACCCCATCCATTCCTCGGGCCCCTCTAACTCCTCAGAGTCTCTTCCAGCAACTAGGGCTAAGATTGGGTGTGGCGATGAGAAGTACAGTGATACGTTTTCTTTTGCTTTCCAGGAGAGATACTGATGTAACTAGAATGAACCAGAGGGTATGGGGATCCTGTGCCATGCCCAATCCATCCAAGCCAGAGAGGGGTATAGAGTGATGATAACATAGGGGGTAGAACACTTGTCTTTTGTACAGCCAACCCAGTATAATGTCCCCAGCATCTCATATGGTCCTCTGAGCCTGCCAGGAATGATTTTTTTTTTTTTTGGTTTTTGGGTCATACCCGGAAGCTCTTAGGGGTTACTCCTGGCTCTATGCTCAGAAATTACTCCTGGCATGCTCAGGGGACCATATGGGATGCTGGAATTCGAACCACCCTCCTTCTGCATGCGAGGCAAACACCCTACCTCCATGCTGTCTCTCCGGCCCCATGATTCTTGAGAACAGAGTCAGGAATAATCCCTGAGCACTGGCCCCCAAACAAAAATAAACCAACCAACAAACAAGCCAGCCAAACCAAAGAGAGTTGAGGAGAAAAAGTACGGCAGGGAAGGCCCATGCCTTACTTGCAGCAAACCTGGGTTTGGTCCCTGGCACCCATATGGTCCTCTGAAAACCATCAGGAGTGATCTCTGATCACAGAGCCAGGAGTAAGCCTTGAGTACAGTCAGGTGTGGCTTCCAAACGTTTTTTGTTTTTTGTTTTTTTGTTTTTTTAAGTCAGTGAGGCTGTCAGGAATGACCCCCAGTGCTTATTTGGAACTCTCAAGGCAGTAACTCTCAATTGTGTGTGTGTGTGTGTGTACAACCAACAACAAACAATTAAATGCATGCCTGCCCTACACCAGCAGGTGTTCCTCTAGTGAGCCATACCCTGCCCATTTTTACTTTGGATGCCAATATGAGTAGGTGGAAAAATACTGTGTTTCACAGGCCCTTGAAAAACTAGAGTCCACTTGGACCTGGTGATGGAAAATGTGGGACTCACTCTGTGTGCATGCCCAGGCCTTACCTGTGGGCACTGAAGGGGAGCATGCAGAGTGGCCTACCAGGCCAATCCCCACAGGCACTCAGCCTAAGCAAGAGGGGACCCAGCTGAGCATCCCTAAAGCCACCAACTTCCAGTACAGACACTTGAGCCAACTAACCAGGAGAGAGGTGAAGGGCTGCTGGTTGAATAGGCCATAAAAATCCAGAACAAGCTTCTACTCTACCCTGAAGGACAGAGGGGATCCCTGGGTAGATGTAACCCCACCCCTACCCCATCTGAGTACTGAAAGATGTAGGGGTGGCAGACTGGAGAATCCTTTTTTTGTTGTTGTTGTTGTTGTTTTTGGGGGTCTCACCCGGCAGTGCTCAGGGGTTACTCCTGGCTCCATGCTCAGAAATTGGTCCTGGCAGGCACGGGGGACCATATGGGGCACCGGGATTCGAACCGATGACCTTTTGCATGAAAGGCAAACGCCTTACCTCCATGCTATCTCCTGGGCCCCGAGAAACCTAATAAATCCCCCAAACCCTGCCACTTCTTGCTTGTTGCAAGCTTGAGCAAGTCATCTGATCTCTTACCTCTGTTTTCTTCTATAGATATAGGGATAAGAAGAGCAACTTAGACATGGACCTGTAAGATGTCAAGGAATTTAGTGATGGGACCTCTGAGACCCATGACAGGCACCCACCTTGTTTGTTGTGTGACTCAAATAAGAGAACATAAGAGGCACACTGAGCACAGAGTCAGGGCTCAGTGAATGGAAGTTGCTATGCCTGAGTTAATCTACAGGCATTTGCCAAGAGTGGCCAGGTGGAGGGGAGGGCTCAGAGGAGAGGTGGCCCCAGCACAGAGACAACAGCATATGCAGAGGCCTGGAGGCCTGAGCCAGCCCGGTGCATTTGGCAAAGTTAGGAAGTTCAATTAGACTAGCACATAGTCTGGGTGTCAGGAGCCATGCTGGAGGAGCCAGGGGAGGCAAGCAGGCACTGGGACAGGAGGTTTGGGGAATGATGTGCTGAGTGCCAGCTAGAATATCTGCCTGTGCCTGTCTGTTGAGGGTTGATGACAGTTTGGGGAAGCTGGGGGAGGAGGGGAAAGAGGGAGAGGAGGAAGAGAAGGGTTCTGGCCCATCCCCCACCCTCCTAGTGCCACTCAGCGTGCAGCCACCGGCTGTCAATTAGGCAGTCTCAGTGCAGGAGGCTCTCTTTCCTCATGCGATACATGTCACATCCGGGAACGATCAAAACAGCTTTGCTTTGGCAAAACGTCTAGTGCTGCATGTTTGTTCTTTGGTGTCTGAGTGTAGCTCTTGTTGTTCCAGAGACACCTGTGATTTGCGGGTTCCTGACAGCCATTACCTGCTCAAAATCCCTGCCTGACATAGACTCCCCCCAGGTGGCACCCCCATTCCCTTCTCCATGATTCCCTGGCCATGGGATTTGAGGCTGGCACTCAATCCAACATAAGGATGGCCAATTTTAGTAAGCACCTCCACCATCTGGAAAATCATCCGTGTGCCAAGGTCTCTGAATCTCTTAATAATCTGCCCAACAACCCACCAATGGGGTCTTATAATCTGTATAAACACAGCCATGAGACTAGGGAATTGGCCCAAGTCAACCAAGCTGCTAAGTGTCAGAGAGGGGATTTGAACTCTGGTATCAGCTGTCGCAATCTGCACGCTGGTTGACACCCCAGGCTGCCTCTCCCTAGCTACATGAGCTTCACATCAGGCTATTTCTGCCATCAAACCCTCTGTCCCTTAGATTGTGGTCCAATAATCATCAGATTCTGAAGGAAAGGACTTTGGGGTGTCGAGATTTGATGTAGGCCTGTGCAATGATGAATAACTGGACTACAGTGTGCAGGTCCCTGAAAAAGCACCCCTTGCCATTGTGCTTTGAGTGCAGATCCTAACCATACTTTCCACTTCTGCCCCCCCACCTTGGTCCCCAGTTATCACTGAGTTCATACAGGTCAGCTCTTTAACCAAGTTTAATGTTGTTATTGTTATAAGGGGCAAAATCATCACTGTATGACAGGAGCTCCCATCCTCTGGGCCACTTTGCCACTTCTGAGACCTGTGAGAATACCAAGCAACAAAGGAGATCAGTCTCCATTCTGTGAGAAGGAACATTCCAAGGGTAGCGCCAAGTCTTCTTTCTGGGTCTCTCCAGAGTTCTGAGTCTCCAGCTGGTTCTAGAAAACGTCTGTTGAACATCCACAACTGTTTTTTGAGCCACACAACAGTCTCTATTCACTGGTGAGAGTGACTAGAAAAGCAGATATTTTCCTTGCAGATGAGGAAACAGAAAGATGGAGCAACATGCCAGAGAACATGCTGTATAAGGAATGGGCTGAGAGTCAAATCTTAGGACTGCCAGCCTGCCTCCAATTCCATGATCCTTCACCTATATAGAGGCAATCTGTCAGTGGAAAATCCATCCATTCACTTATCCACCACTCATCTCTCCATCCCTTCATCCCTCCATCCATCTATCTGCCATCTATCTATTCACTTTCTTACCCACCCCTATCCATACATCTATCCCTTCACCCATCCATCCACTCATCAATCTCTCCATCCACCCACCATCTATTCCTTCATTCATCCATCCATCCATCCACCCTCCCACCTATCATCCCTACATTCTTCTATCCATCTATCAATCACAGAGAAGTCTACTTGCTCTCCACACCCAATCTGCCCCTCCTGCACTTCCTTAACACCCTATAGTCTTTATTCCACCTCCTGCCTCCTCTGACCATGGACTTGGAGAAAAACCTCTTCCAACAAAGCTTATTATTTCTAATCTCAGGAGAGAAACATGACTTGAAAGGTATTTCAGTTCCACTCTAGTCAAGGAAGAGTTCTCACTGTGCCTCTCTGACCCTCTACCACCCCACCTCCTCCTCTAGCTGGCGCCAACAACGCAAGATAAATCTTTCCCCCAGAAATATAATAGTTGTTCTTCCTCTTCCCGTTGAAGCCTCTGCCAGGTAATTAGCATATGCTGACACCTTGATAGACGAAAAGAAAGGCACGAGATAATTCCCTTTTTCTTTAACCATTATAGTATGAAGCAGCCTTTCAATTTGCCAGTTACCCAATCCAGCATTCCTGAACGCGGCCCACCGTGTGACATGTTATTCTAGCTGATCCTACCATCTCTGGTATTCATCACCAACTCTGGGTCACACTTGATGGAGCAAATTCTCCCTCTTCTCACAGACACCTCCCTAGTAGGAGGGGCAGCGGGTTGGCTTGGTCTGAGACTGTGGGTCCCATTTGGTTGGGCGCCCCCGCTGGCAGCATGAGGCCTTGCAAAACCTTGCATACTTCAGGCAACTCTTCAGAATCCCAAGCCCCTCCTCTTTCCTGCTCCTCCAAACTAGCTAGACCTGGCTCTAGGTGGCATCTTGGGATTGTGTACAGCTTCTTTGGAGGGACTTTACCTCCAAGATCACATATATATTCACAGGCTTGATTTTTTCCTTCATTTGGTTTTGGAGCCATGCCCAGCTGTTTCCAGGGCTTACTCCACCGCTGTTCAGGGATGACTCCTGGAGGGACTAAGGGGAACAAATGAGGTGTCTGGGTTCAAACCTGGGTTGCTGTGGGCAAGGCAAGTGCCCTACCACTGTGATCCGGTTCCAGCACCTCCTCATCTCTTTGAGGGTGAGTGTTAGGGAACGTAGAAACAGAATTCTTTTATTTTATAAATAATTTACATAGTGCCTGCTATGTGCCTGAATTAGTCTAGGTATGGAAGAAACAGAGAAAAACAAGACAGGCCAGGAGCCCTGCTCATGGAGTCTATAATTCATCCAAGGAAGCATGCAGGGAATTATTAATAAGCTACTGAATGAGTCAAGCACGTAAGCTGATGTGGGGTGTAAGAGGTGGCCAGGGAGGGCCTGAGTTTGAAGAATTGGATGGGGGAAACAAGAAGCTGAAGGGACATTCCAGGCTGTGAGTACAGCAGGTTCTCATGACTAACATACACCCAGGTTTGTGTGCAATCTTCCACTGTATCCTTGGATTGGCCTGTCCCTCTTGCCCAGGAACCTTTGAGAAGGACATTAGGATAGGCAGTTTGTTCCTGATAAGGGTGGCTTTACCAGTCAACCTCACTGCCTCCAACATGAACAGAACCCAAACTCCAGATTAGTATGAAGAACTCTCTTCATGGAGGGTCAGAAGAATAGTACAGTTGGGCAGGCACTTACCTTAAGTGTGGTCAACCCAAGCTCAATCTCCAGCACATCATATGGTCCCCAGAGCAGCACCAGGAGTGATTCTTACATGAAGAGTCAGGAGTAACCCCTGAGTACCTCAAGGTATGCCCCCAAAATGCTCTCAAAAAAAAAAAAAAAGAAGAAGAAGAAAAGAAAAGAAAACTCACTTAGCCAACTCACTTGCCTTTCTGTGCTACTGGGACTTTCTGAACCCTGGAGTAGGATTAGGGGTGCAGAGTGGGGATCTGCATACTTGCACCAGTATGAACAAGTCCACTTCCTTCATTGTTTGTTTCAGCTAAAGTTAATCTGTGTGTGCTCATGTGTATGTGCATGTGCATGTGCATGTATATTTTCACTTAGGAAACATCTAGCA